>MCJB01047965.1:0-20491 GCA_002018475.1 Nicotiana obtusifolia | reverse complement strand
GGGGGGGGGGGGGAAGGGATCTTCCAGACTCAACAACAGCCTTAATGGAATATTTGTCCTCGATCCCGGACTCACAACAACTAAGGACTGATGAGCAAAAGTGAGAATTTTGAATAACAGAGAAAATAACAGTATATTGCCTTGATATGTGTGTTACAGTATCGTTAATGAATAATAAGACCTCCCCCCTTATATAGTAGGGGAGTTCTACTCTAAATACGATTTTGTAGAAGGTAAAAATCTTCCGTTTAACCAATCACGGGATTCCTACCGATACATGTCGAGATCCACGCCGTGATATCCGGCTGGTCACAGATATGACAGCCTACTGTTGGTCGTGCTCAATTGTCTGGTGGTGCTCTCCGAGGCCTTTGGGATTCGAATCAAACCAGGGGTCATGGCCCCGATAGTCCCTAGTTCGGGTGCTTTGCCAGGATCTCGGCTCGAGGGGATCCTTGTCTCGATTCCGGTCCCTTGTCATTATGCTCCTTGCTCTGTTTACTTTATTGGAAACGGAAGGGTCATATGGGCCCGGTTTCACCCATATACATACACACACATACTATTGCTATGTTTTTGAAAATGGAATAGTATTATTGGTTATGATAATCGGGGTCCTATTTTAGCATTTTAGAAAATTATCCCTTTCGAATCATTCCCAACTAAGGCTGTTTGTGATTCGATTTGTGCTTAAAAGAAAACGAAATCAACTAAATTAGTTTTTAAAATATATTTAAAACGAATCGATTCAATATAGCATAAATTTAATCGGATTCGATGTAGTCGATTTTACTAATTTGGTTAGGTTTAACAGTTATTTTTGGTTCATATAGTGATGGTGGAAGGCAAGTGGCTAGCGACTTTGTTGGTTGCTTTATTTTTGGTAATTGTTGGCTCATTTGGTTGCATGTTTGCACCTCAAATCAGCAAAGCATTAGCGGAATTTATGAGAAAATTGGCCATGTTTATATCTTGAAGCTCTTGTATAAGAACATGCTCTCCTATTGTTCGTCATCGATAAAATTCGGTGAATTACTTGTTCAAGTCATTTCTCTTACTCTTCATTTTATCTATTCATTCTTTACACTTGTTTATTTAATGCCTCTATTTTAAGCAACTACATGTTATAATTTGTGACATACCTGATATTTTTTAGGGAAGAAGCTCAATATAGCTAATATCTTGAATTGTTTTGGACAGACTTTACAAATCATCGTCACTGTTCTTTCCTTTATCTACTGAATAGATTATACCACTTGAAAGTATATAAACCAACAAGATTTTAAGTATGTAAAATCGTTTTCAACTTGACTATGACCATAAATTACAAAAGATATTTTAGCATGTTTTAAGAAATTGAGTTGCGAGTTTGAATCTTATTCACTAATAAAAAAAAATACTTTTATTTGTCAAATCAACATGTAAGGTCACAATCCCATTTGCTCAAAGAAAGGCCTAAAAAGAGCTGAAAGCATCTGTCTATAGTTAGTCAATTCAAGGTTATATTGTAACCCAGGACCAGCTCCTCCGATATATTCACATCTCCTATAAGGAAGATATACTTAATTAAGTGAAATTACGCTCAACCACTGAAGAAGTATTTAAAAGAAATAAAATTACTCAATTTTAATGCTCGCTCTATCCTTCGGAACTATTATTTTTTGTGGGTTAATGAAACTATCTTTTCCTTTTACTGTAGAACCTTTACATTTGAAAATTATATAAGTACTACCATCACATATAAGGTTACCAATTTATGTTGATTTTGATGTTAGAAAAATGATACGATTATTACCTTAGCTGCCATTTTGCATTCTGTAAAGCTTTAATTTGTGGTAGATGTTTCTGGTCAATTACGATTGCGGTGCTACATGAGAAGATAAGTTAAATCGTGTAATGATGTTATACACTTAGGAAACATGTTACTGCTCAGTTACGATTATCTTATTTGTATAAATAGAGAAAATAAGTTGAATACAATAATAATGTTAAACATTTTTAGAGACATGTTTTTCTTGCCACGTTTTTAGAAACATATAGATAATAGCATTTTAGTCCCTCAATTATTAATAAATTTTTGACTAGGTACTTTTAACCTTCATTCATGAGAATATGTGTTTCGATCCTTTATATAGAAAATATGTTAAATAAAAATTATTTTTAGAATTATATTAAAATCATCAGATATGGAGTAATAGTGCAAATTAATATAATGCACATGATAGCCAAATGATGTAACATACATAATTCGTTAAATTTGTGAAAATTAACAAGCAATACGATCAAAGGGCATATTTCAGTTAATTGACAATTAAATTCCTTATCACAAGATCAAAATTAAAATTTATCGATACTTGAGGGACTAAAATTACAAATTCCCCTTTTTTTTTAGACTAACTTGTTTTTATAGGTAATTCATCTGATAGCATTTAAATCCTTATAAGGGTTTCAGTCAAAATTTTAAATTTCTTTTTCGATTTGTAATTTGTAACTTGAATTATAATTGAAGAAAAATGCATCAGATCAACAACCAAAGCACGAAGCTTTTTGATGTAATGATGTGGACTTTGTAGCTGGTAACAAAAGATTAAAATCAAAGCCCGCAGCTTGAATTGTCAAGATCGATGATGGAGTTGCCTTTTGACAGCAACATATCTTTTTTTATATTTTCACGTATTTAATCATGATTGTTTCATCACATAGTTTGAAGGATTTGGCTCCTCTCCATTATCTATTGTCTTCATTTTGCCCAAATATTTAAACTTATGACAAATGTCGATTGTAAGTACAATATTGTTTAAAACATAAATGTTTTTATTTAGTATAAGGAATCAATAACTTCTCCCAACATTAATTAATATTTTGGTTCTTGACATTTCAACCGTAAACCTTTTAAAACACACATTATAGTTATTTGATAGTGCTAATTAAGCATACATAATTAGTCTTTCGACTAATCATACTCGATCTGCATATATATTCTTTGTTTTGTTTACTTTCTCAAAGGCTTTGATAGAGTTCCATAGACAGCCTGGGAGTAAGAAGAGGTTGAAGAGGTTTCATTTTGGGTAAGGCAATGCCCAACCCCTCACTTAAATCCACTGGTTCCTCCCTTGGCATTGATATATTGAATCCATGAAGCATTCTTGCTAGTGTCAAATGCACTACTTGGGTGCCAAACGTCAAACCAGGGCACATTCTTCTGCCAGAGCTAAAGGGAATATACTCAAAACTCTGTCCTCGAAAATTAATGTTCGCATGTTCCTTTAAGAACCACCTCTCTGGTTTAAACTCATTAGGATTCTCCCAAATACTCGAGTCGCGCTGTAGCTTCCATAAATTGACAATCAAACGAGTGCCTTTCCGAATATGATGCTTGCCAACATAACAGTCTTCAATGGCCTCTCGAGGTCCTGCCAAAGGACCAGGTGGGTACAAACGTAGTGTTTCTTTTACTATGGCTTGTAAAAATTTCAGGTTTTTTATGTCGGATTCTTCAACCCATCTGTTTTTTCCTACGTGCTCATCTAGCTCGTCCTGGGCTATTTTCAGTATGCGACGGTCATTCATTAGCAGAGAAAGTGCCCATATTAATGTCTCCGCGGTGCTCTCTGATGCAGTCATGATAAGTATCTGAGCTCGCAAGTAAATCAGACGATATATAAGCCAAACTATTGGAGACTTGAAATGAAAATCACTCCGCTATCTTAATAAATTGGAAGATATATAAAAAACATTAATCCCTCTGTGGTATTAATATAAAAAACAAGATCTAATTTAGACGTTCTGTCCCATTGAATGTCAAATATGCGACGAATATAAAGTACTTCCTCTTTCTGATAATTTAGTTGTACGCACATAGAGTTTTGACAATCGGTTTTGTCAGTGTTCAATATAATGTTAAAATAGATTAATTTGCTTTCTAGAGCAAAATATATTCTTAAAAATTACTCGAAGAGTACAGTAAGTTAAAATTCTTTCCATTTAACTAGTCTGATCAATCTTTTTTCTGCATTTATTTAGCTATAAGACCATCTCCAATCTTGCACCATTTCTTGCACCAAATGCTATTTTGGTGCAAAAAATGGTGCATTGGAGCTCCAATCTTGCACTATATCTTGCACCATTTTACTATTCATCAATAATTATTATTATTTTATTATTATATAACACTTTTAATTTAACATATTATAGATTTTAATTGTTACATTTAGATTCCTAATATACCTATTCATCTACACCATTACTATTCATTAATATTTTATTATTATTTTTTTATTATATAACACTTTTAATTTAACATATTATAAATTTTAATTTATAATTTTAGATTCCTAATATACCTACTTATTTTTTATGTAATATCTTATAATATTAATTTTACATCTTAATTTTGGAGTGTAAGTTTTATAAATTAATTTTCGTATATATTATTTTATATAAAATTATAAGTTAATTTTATTATAAGTTATAATTGTATTAAAAAATATAACCATCACAAAAATAAAAATTGCAAATATAAAATATAATATGTTGTTAATAAATAACACAATGTTCAATAACATAATAAATTCGAATACATAACATAATTATAACACAATGTAACAGTATTTATTTAATTATATTTTATCAATGATTCCACTTTTATTTGAAATATCCATTAATATGTATAATGTATAATATTTGCTTACAATCTATATTATTTAAAATTTTATGGTATAAAATAATTTTTTGTTAAATGATTTATAACAAAGGATTATGAATTACATGGGATGGATAAGTAAAAAAGAAAAAGAAAATAAAAGATTTTATCTGAAATTATAAAATAAAATTTAAGTAAAAGAAAATAATATAATATAAGAGAGAGAAAAGAATATAAAAGGAATATTCTTTTTTGGTGCAAAAAATAATGCAATGGGCATCAAAATGGTGCAAAAAATGATGCATAAGGTTGAAGATGCCCTAAGTACAACACATGCGACAGAGGGAATATTTTGCATGTGAAGTAGGTGATTTTTCAAATTGAAATGAAAGGATAAATAACAACTTACCAATGTTGTTGCCTTGATAATGGCATCACGGTCGTATCCAGACACACTGGCTTCCTCTGGAAGAGTTGAAAGCATCACATCAATAAAATCAGATTGGTGATCATCTCCAGTAGTACTATTATCACAATCTTTTCTTTTCTGGATGTGTTCTTTTAACCAGATATCAAATACACTATCAACTTCTTTAAAGGTCTGCTTCATGCCTTTAATGTGGCCACCAATATCCATCCATTCAAGCGATGGAATTACATCCGAAACAACGAAAGCTCCACCAAGAAACAACGCTTTCTTTATTGATTCTTTGAATTGCATTTCCTTTGTTCCACTCTGTCCATTAACACTGCTCGAAAATCGCTTCCCAGCAAGCATTCTAATGATTATGTTGCACGTTATGTGCTCAAACCAGCTACTTAAGTTCACTTGTGTTGGAACATTATTATTATTATTATTAGAGAACGAGTACAATTCTTTAATACAACAATCCACTTCCGATGTACGGACATGCTTCAGTTTCTCAAGCCGGCTATTGGTGAAGAGTTCAAGAGTCACCATTTTGCGAATTTCACGCCAATATGGTCCATAAGGGGCCAAAGCAAAAACAGCATCATTGTAAAAGTACTTGCTTAATGTCATTTTCGGTCGACTTGCAAATATTTTATCATTTGTAGTGAAGCAATCTTTAACCATTTCCCAACTGCTTACAACAAGAGCCGGATGGGTTCCTAGGTGAAGTTGAAAAATGGGTCCATATTTATCAGCCATGAGTCCGAGGGTTCGACAAACTGGGACCTGGCCACTAAGAAGATGGAGGTGACCAATGAATGGCCATGCACCTTGAGCTTTAGGTGCCCCAATTGATGATATACTACTACTCTCTGCAGTACTAGCTCTGTTTCTAATTTTATATGTATGAGCAACAATAAGGGCTAAGAACCACGAAATGAATGGTGCTAAGAAATGAGAGAGAAAATGCATGTTTATTATTTAAGGTAGTAGAATATTTGGAACTTCAAATTTTAGCAGCTCTCGAGGGTTACTACTAAAGGGGATCAGTCTTTTTATAATTGAACTGAGGCGTTCAAGGGGTTGGAAATTTCAGATTTTGCTTTTGTGGGTTAAAATTAAAAGAGGAGGACCACACGCTTGATATCTACTGTCGAAATGAATATCTGAAGTACTGAATATAGTCAACACTGACCTCTGTGGCTTTTTGTTTCTGATCTTCTAACAATTCCACTTAATGTTGCTGCATTCTTTAAATTCCAATTGACTTTAATTTTTGAACTCCAAACTTATGTATTTGTTTAACCTTGATTACGAGTAACAATTAAATTTATATATGGTTTTAAGGATACACGACCTGATTTAATACAGTTAAAGAATAAACAGAAATAGAGACTAAATTAGTGAACAAGGAAAAAGCAAACCGTCAAGATTGAGTAATCTTCCTGTGTTAGAAGCCGTCTGAAATAAAATATAAAGTAGATGAACGAGCAAAGTAGACTATAGCTTTTGTATAATGATTGTATGTCGTGTCCCTTATACAAATGGGGCTATCTGTTTATATAGGAAAGGTCAAGAATTCTATACAAGGTAAAAATCTCATTTACAAGGTAAGATATTCCTAGAATTAATGGATTTAACGTCTTTATTGATTTGAGCCGCGATTCCCGCCGAGATGCTTGTATATCACAAGATTTCCGGTCCTTCAGTTGCGCAAATCTGATAACTTTATCATAGGATGTTTTATCCCGATCGGCCTCGACGATCTCACTTCGAGCGCTTTGGCTTTGAGCTTCGTTCAGACGACATCTGGTCTCGGGCTTCTCGGTTGGTGACCCAGTCGACGTTGGTCGTCGAATCCCAAAACCGGTATTTCCTATGCAAGCGATCGGGTTCGACCCCATACAGATAGTCCCCTCATTTTTTGGAGAGTAATGACAAGAAACGACATGAGCCGCCGCTTTCAAGGTTAGGTTAAGTGGGGACGTATTTATAGTGAGCGACACGGAATTCGAAACGTCAAATCACAAAACGTCTTGTTGATGAATGACGGCAGCATGATGGCGCACGTGGCCAGTATCAAAAAGGTCTTTTTATGTACCAACTGGCTACAAACTCTGCAATTCCTGCAAACACCAATTAATGCTTTCTCATTTTGGGTTTCGAACTGCTGCTTTTGAAAAGTATAAATAGCCATCTCATTTTCCAATTTTCAAGTTTGCGTCGTTTGAATACCATATTCCCCAAGTTCTCTAAACTCCATTTTTCAAGTAATTTCTCTTTCTACACTTGCATCTACTCGCTTTCCATCTCTGCAACTTCAATGGCAAAGACATCTAAGTCTGTTCCTCAGAAGCAACAACCTTCCTCCTCTCAACCCACTGAAGAGGCCGAGCCTGTCGTTGCTGAGGAAACTTCGATAGAGCCTCCTCTAAAAGCTTTCGTACCGGTCGGATGCTCAATCGGCTCCGACTTTAAGGTGGAGAAGGCTTCCTCAGTACCGGGCCGGGGTGAACCGGTCATTAGGTATATTAGTTCAATCACAAGCAAAACCATTTATAGGGTGAAAATAGAATGTAACTTGGTTGGTAAAGATATGGTAGTCCCCGCTCTGGACGAGGCGATTACCACCCACGTGGAGGGCTATTTGAGTGTTTACACTTACCCCTTCACGTTGGGACCTTTGGACCCCATTATTGTCGCCTTTTGCAAAAGGTACAATGTTATGTTGGGTCAGATTCACCCTTCCGTTTAGCGAATAATTCACCTTTTCTGTTTTTTTGTGAGTAAGGTCGATGGGCTTCATTTCACCATCGATCATGTACTGCAATTATACAGCCCGCGAGTCTTCCGAGGGGGACTAATAAAACTCGCTCGTCGGGAAAGCAAAGCCCTGTTTTCGAGCATTGATGAGGATAAGGACCGGGGCTGGATGAGCCGATTTGTTTGAATAAGGACGTCGGACCTAATCCCTGCAGAAGATATGTCGTTCCCTGAAAAGTGGAACATGAACCGTAAGAATCATTTTCCTGTCCTAATTCATCTGTTGTTTTTTCCTTTGTTATCTCACTAATATATTTTGTAATATGTAGCCGTTTCTCAAATGTCGGCTGCGATTTAGCATTTGGAAGAGTGGGTCCGGAAGGTGGTAGCTAAAGGACCTACTCAGAGCACACCTGGCATGAGATATCCAAAGGCCTATGGGAGGCCAAAAATCATGGTGAGACTGATAACGCTTATTTCATGCTTTGTATGATACGTGCAGCTGCTAATTCATTTCCTCCTTCCTTTGTAGGTCTATCGAAGGACGCTGAGTTGAGGCCGACGTCCCCCGATAGAGAGGTTCCCTGCCCTCCCCCTGTCTTGGAGCAGGAGGGAGAGAAAAAGAGAAAAGAAGCCCCCTGTTCCTCTGAGCCCGAGAAAAAAAGAATTAAGAAAAAGAGCATAGCTCGTAAGCCCAGAATTGCCAACTTGGCTATCCTATTGAGTGATAATTCCGAGGAAGATAGGGGCCTCGGTATTTCAAGCAACGAACCATCTCGGGCAGTCCCCGAGTCGAGGACCGATGAATCTCGTATTCATCAAGTAGAGGGCCTCGATGCAGGGGCGAGGACCGGGGTTTCTGCCGATGCAGGGGAGGCAGTACAGGGAACCTCGGGTCCCCCAAAAGCAATGGACTCTCCTTCTTTCTCGGAGGCAACCTTCAATGAAGCCCGGGCTGCAAGGGCGCATTCGCCGAGCAAAGACCACGTACCGGTAGGGCCCTTTGAAGACTTTTTTGACGGTGTGCCATCGGCTAACACCTTTGGGCTCGAAGTGCCGAGGAAGAGTCCCTCCGCCGAGACGAGCAGGGTATGTTTCGGTCCCAAGTTGGTCGATAAATTTCCTGCTTCGAGTTCCAATCCTGACCGAAAGAGGATAATAAAGTTTGCCATTCCTGAAGACGCTAGGGCTCTTGCCGCGCCTGTGGGTGTGGCTAGCTATCTTCTGTGTCTGGTGACCGAGGAAGATCAGGCTGCAATGGATGAGGTGGACGAGGCCTGCTTGTTCAATGAGGCTCAACAGGCAGCAAATAAGGTGAAACTTTATACAAGTTTTGATTGGTGTTTGTTATTTTACTTTTCAATATGTAATGACCATTTTATTTTCTTTCATATTCGTAGTCTTTGGTGCTTCATCATGAGGCTTTTCTTTGGCTAAGGGAAGAAAAGGCACGTCGTCAGCGACTCGAGGGGGAGATGTCGACCCTTCGGGTTGAGCTAGACTTCATGCGCAGGGAGAATGCCAATAAACTCGACCAGATGGAGCAACAAATTGACCGAATAAATCAATTTCGATCCGCATTGAGCGAGGCCAAGACAGAAACCAGCGAATGGAGAACCAAGGCCGATCTGCTGACTTTGGAAAAGGAGACCCTCCAGGCTCGTGTAGTTTCTTTGGAAGAACAAGTCTCGGAGGCGTAAGAGAAAATAGGGACTCTGACTAAGAGCACCGATACACTCCAGTCCCAAGTTGAGACGCTCATCTCGGATCGTGATGTTCTGGTCAACGAGTTGCAATCGGCAAAATCCGAGATTGCTACGTCCAAAGCTGATGCCGATGATCTAATAGCTCAATACAGGGTCGATGCCGAGGCTGCCCAAGAGCAATCAAAGATTCTGGTTGAGTATGCCAAGTGCCAAACCCGCCTTTCCGTTCTCAAGGATTTACAAGCTCGAGTCTTCGATCTATCCACCGAGGTCGATGATGCAGCAAAGATTGAAGCCGATGCTAGAAAGCGGGCCTTACCTTAAGAAGAAGAAGATTCCGAGAATTCTGATTGATGCCGTCTGTTGTATAATATGTCTTTCTAGGATTCTCACCTTTTGTAACACACTTTGTTTCGATATAAAAGATTTTATTTTATCCCCCTTTATTGTTTGATCTATTTTGATAATCCAATTTCCAGACTTTTCTGCCCTTCAAGCTTAGTTAAGACTTAGCTTATTTCTCAGTAGATTTTCCCCTTTCACGGCCGATTGGACAAGGCCTAAGCCTCGAAAGGGGGTCGAGGTTTGCCTTAGTAGGTCTTATTCCTTTTCGAATTTTATTAATTCGATGTGGCCTTGGCCCATTAAGAAATCGGAGTTCTGTCTTAACAGATTTCAATTTCCCTCGAGTTTAACTCGATTCGGCCTTAGCCTTTTACAAATTCGGATTTGCCTTAATAGGTCTTACTTTCCTTCGAGTTTCATTAACTCGATAAGGCCTTGGCCTTTTAAGGAATTGGGGTTTGCCTTAACCGGTCTTTCCCCTCTTCGAGTTTTACTTGGTTCGGCCTTAGCCTTTTATGAGTTGGGATTTGCCTTAACAGGTCTTACTTCCCTTCGATTTTCGTGTGAAGTTCTGAACAATGTTAATTTCTTGTGCCGAAAAGCTTTCATTAGCATTTAGGTCCTTGTACAATTTGCTTAGGGGGTAGATCAATCTATCTGGGCATGGTACTTTTGACCGTTTGACCCTTACATTGATTCCTAATGATCTACGGGAAGTTCCCCCGAATTGAAATGACCAAACAATGAATCGAATTAGATAAGCGATCTTCTGATAATCATGGTCGACCGAAGTTGTGCACCAAATATTATTATCTTCGATGAGTGACCGATCTAGATTAGCACGATTACCGGTTGCCTCATTAAAAACCTTGCCGTAAAACCCAATTTGGGACAAAACTGGTCGAACGGAAAAAGAGTGCAACGCGTGCTTTCAGTCCTAATGTCATGCGCTTCTTGGTTCGATATTGCCTCGTTCAATACCTGTAGAACGAAAAAGTGAAATCACATACCTTAACAATAGTATCACTTTAGGTGACTTATATTCCAATTGTTTGGCAGCTGTTTCCCCTCCATGGTTCCGAGCTTATAAGATCCCTTTCCGGTGACCTTCAAGATGGTATAGGGCCCTTCCCAGTTCGATCCTAGCTTTCCTTCATTCGGATTTCAAGTATTAAGTGTGATTCTTCTGAGCACCAGGTCTCCGATGTTGAAGTGTCGAAGATGGGCTCTTCGGTTATAATACCTCTCGATCTTTTGTTTTTGGGCCGCCATTCGAACAAGGGCTGCTTCCCTTCTTTCGTCCAATAATTCCAGATTGATGTTCATAGCTTCTATATTTGATTCTTCGGTTGTGCATCGGAACCTGACACTCGGTTCGCCTACTTTGACTGGTATTAAAGCCTTAGCTCCGTATACTAGAGAGAAAGGAGTGGCCCCGGTGCTGGTTTTCTCGGTTGTGCGGTAAGCCCATAGAACTTCGGGCAGTATTTCTTTCCATTTTCCCTTTGCGTCGGTTAACCTTTTCTTCAAGTTTTGTATTATGGTTTTGTTGGTTGACTCAGCTTGTCCGTTGCCACTGGGGTGATAGGGCGTCGATAAGATCCTCTTGATCCTGTTGTCTTCGAAGAACTTTGTCACTTTACTGCCATTGAACTGCTTGCCGTTATCGCACACGATCTCCGATGGCATCCCAAATCGACATATGATATGGTCCCAGATAAAGTCGATCACCTCCTTTTCTCTAACTTTTTCGTAAGCCTGCGCTTCAACCCATTTGGAAAAGTAGTCAGTCGTAAAAAGAATAAATTGAGCTTTACCTGGCAAATAAGGGAGAGGGCCAACAATGTCCATTCCCCATTTCATGAATGGCCATGGCGATAAGACCGAATGCAGTGTCTCTCCGGGTTGATGGATCATCGGTGCATGCCTTTGGCACTCGTTGCATTTGCGAACGAACTCCTTCGCATCTTTCTCCATATCGATCCAATAATAGCCAGCTCGAATTATTTTTCGAACTAAGGATTCGAAACCGGAGTGATTCCCACACGAGCCTTCGTGTATTTCTCTCAAAATATACTCGGTGTCTCCTGGTCCGAGGCATATCGCGAGGGGTCCTCCGAATGTCCTTCTGAATAGGGTACCATTATCGGATAAACAGAATCGGGCTGCCTTTGTGCGCAATGCTCTCGATTCTTTGGGATCTGAAGGGAGTTTACCTGAGCTGAGATATTCTAAATACTTGTTCCTCCAATCCCAGATCAAGCTTGTCGAATTGATTTCGGCATGGCCTTCCTCCACCACTGACCTTAAGAGTTATACGACTTTTTCGGACTCAATTTTCTCGTCTTCGACCGACGATCCTAGGTTCGCGAGGGCGTCGGCCTCAGTGTTTTGTTCTCGAGGTATGTGCCGTAAAGTCCATTCTTTAAACCTGTGCAACGTGACTTGAAGCTTGTCCAAATACCTCTGCATTCGCCCTTCTCTGACTTCGAAAGTCCTGTTTACTTGGTTGACCACGAGGAGGGAATCGGATTTGGCTTCGATTATCTTTGCTCCCAGGCTTTTGGCCAGTTCTAAACCTGCAATCATAGCTTCATACTCCGCTTCGTTGTTAGTCAGTTTTGCAGTCTTAATAGACTGTCGAATAGTGTTTTCGGTTGGGAGTTTTAATACGATACCAAGCCCCGATCCTTTCGAATTCGAGGCACCGTCTGTGAATAGGGTCCACACTTCCGAAGGAGTACCCGATTTGGTCATTAATTCCTTTTCGACCTTGGGTATTAATGACGGTGCAAAATCAGCGCCGAAATCTGCCAATACCTGAGATTTGATCGAGGTTCGGGCCGATATTCGATATCGTACCCGCTTATTTCGATGGCCCACTTGGCCAATCAGACGGATAGCTTGGGCTTATGCATTATATTTCTCAGGGAGTAAGTTGTTACTACACATATTGGATGGCACTGGAAGTAGGGTTTTAGCTTCCTAGAGGCACTCAATAAAGCGAGTGCTAATTTTTCTAGATGCGGGTATCTAGTTTCGGCTTCTCCTAAGGTTCTATTGATGTAATAAATAGGAAACTGTGTACCTTGTTCTTCTCGGACCAGGACCCCACTCACCGCTACTTCCGAAATGGCAAGGTAGAGGTATAATTGTTCACCCGTTTTTGGTGTATGCAGCAAAGGTAGGCTAGAGAGACACCTCTTAAGTTCTTCTAACGCGCGCTGGCATTCCGGACTCCACGAGAAATCGTTCTTCTTTTTCAACAAGTTGAAAAACCGGTGACTTCTATCGGAAGACCTTGAAATGAACCGGCCTAGAGCAGCTATTCGACCTGTCAACTTTTGTACAGCCTTTACACTGTCTAAGATTATAATGTCTTCGATGGATTTGATCTTTTCGGGGTTAATTTCTATTCCCCGATTCGAAACCATGAAACCATGTGTCGTTTCAGTACATCGAACGTTTTCTGCAAATGACTCAAATGGTCCTCTGCTCGCAGGGAGTTAACTAACATATCATCAATGTAAAGTTCCATTGTTTTTCCTAATTTCTTTTCGAACATTTTGTTTACTAGGCGTTGATAAGTAGCCCCCGCATTCTTTAACCCGAATGGCATCACGTTATAGCAGTATGTACCATACTTAGTGATGAAGGATGTCTTTTCTTGATCATCCTTATCCATTTGTATATGGTTATAGCCGGAGTACGCGTCGAGAAAGCTAAGGGTCTCGTGGCCAGCGGTGGCATCGATCATGCGATCGATGTTAGGTAAGGAAAAAGAATCTTTACGGCATGCCTTGTTTAAATCTTTGTAATCTATGCACATTCTTAACTTATTTCCCTTCTTAGGAACTACAACTACATTTGCTAACCATTCAGGGTATTTAACTTCCTGAATAGATCCTATATTTAAAAGCTTGGTTACCTCATCTTTGATGAATATTTGCTTGACTTCGGATTGAGGCCTTCTCTTTTGCTTGACCGGCCGAATTTTAGGATCAATGCTCAGTTTATGAGTCGTGATCTCCAGAGGTATCCCTGTTATGTCAAGATGGGACCAAGCGAAAGAGTCTTCGTTAGCTGAAAGAAAATGAATAAGTTTAGTCCTGAGCTCGGAATTTAAGCCCGAGCCCAGGTATACCTTTCGATCCGGTGCATCCTCTCGGAGTGAAATTTGCTCCAGTTCCTCGACCGTCGACTTAGTTGCATCGGACTCGTCGGGGCCGACGAATGACCGGGAAATCCTGTATTCATCGTCTTCGATAAGTTCCTGTTCACCTTCGTTTGTTGAAGGTGATACATGTGGTTGCTATTTGGTTCTTTGAGAAGGGGCTATCATTTTCGGCATTGCTTCTTCTACTGTGAACATTTCTTTCGCCGCATGTTGTTCTCCATAAACAGTTATGATCCCATCAGCCGATGGGAATTTCAACATTTGGTGCAGTGTCGAGGGTACCGCTCTAATATCATGAATCCATGATCTCCCGAGCAAGGCGTTGTATCTCATATCCCTTTCGATTACGCAGAATTTTGTTTCCCGAACGGTATCGGCAGTGTTTACTGGTAAAGTTATTTCTCCTTTGGTTGTCTCGCAAGCCATGTTGAATCCATTGAGGATCCGAACTTCAGGGATAAATCGATCAGTCAACCCGAGCTGTTCGATAACCCATGACCGAATTATGTTGGCTGAACTACCAGGATCGACCAACACACGCTTCACCTTGGTTTTTTGTATAAGCACCGATATCACTAAGGCGTCGTTATGGGGTTGTATGATTCCTTCCGCATCCTCCTCGCTGAAGTGCAAAGCTCCCTCCATCGCGTAATCCCGAGTACGCTTTTCTCGGGTGATAGATATTTTGGTGCGTTTCAATAACGGTCCTTGGGGTGTATCTACCGCACCAATTATCATATTGATCGTGTGCCGAGGCTCCTCCTAGTTTACTGGTCTATTCCTGTTCCCGTAATGGTTTTTGGCTCGGCCGCTCAAAAACTCTCGAAGGTGCCCATTTTCGAGCAACCGTGCCACCTCTTCCCTCAATTGTCAACAGTCTTCTGTCTTGTGCCCATGTGTACCATGATACTTACATATCAAGCCGGGGTCTCTCTTAGCTGTATCCGATTGCAGCGGTCGAGGCCACTTGGTATCCTTAATGCGACCGATGGCCAATACGAGAGTCGCTGAGTCGATATTGAAGTTATATTCGGATAGTCGTGGTGCTTCTCGGTGACCAGTGGCTCTCTCGAAGTTGTTTCTCGCCAATGGTCCTCGGTTCCTTCGATTAAGATCGTTCCTCCTTTCTTGTCTTGGGGAACCCTGCCTCATTGGAATGGCCTTTCGGTCTCCAGGATATGGTCGATGCCTGTCTCTGTTCGATCTTTGCTCTCGATAAATATCTCTTTGAACCCTATCATGAGTTTTGATGGGGTAAGTGGATCCCGAGGGGGCTCCAAGTTGATCGTCCTCGACCCTAATCTTCGATTGGTATCGATTGTGTATATCTTCCAAAGTGGCAGCCGGTTATTCAATCAAGCTTTGCTTAAGCTATTGCGAAGCCGTTGAACTTCGAGCGTTGAGCCCTTGGGTGAAGGCCTGTACAGCCAAATCATCAGCGATCGGTGGTAGGTCCATTCGTTCCATCTGAAAGAGAGATACAAATTCCCTGAGTATTTCATTATCTCTTTGCCTAACTTTAAATAAGTCCGATTTCTGTGTCTCGACTTTGATGGCACCTGCATGAGCTTTCAGGAAGGTGTCAGCAAGCATGGCAAAAGAATCGATGGAATTCGGGGGCAAGTTATGGTACCAAGTCATTGCCCCCTTTGACAAGGTCTCTCCTAATTTCTTTAAGAGGACAGATTCAATCTCATCGTCTTCGAGATCATTTCCCTTTATGGCGCATGTGTATGCTGTTACATGCTCATTTGGGTCAGATGTCCCATTGTATTTCGGAATCTCCTGCATGCGAAACTTCTTCGGTATGGGTTTTTGGGGCGGCGCTTGATGGAAAGGGTTTCTGTACGAATTTCTTTGAGTCCAAACCTTTTAATACCGGAGGTGCTTCTGGTATTTGGTCCACCCTCGAATTATATGTTTCTACTTTTTTATCATTGGCCTAGATCTTCTTTTCGCCTGACTCGACCTGCCCGGTCAATTCTTCGAGCATTTTCATGATCCCGGCGTTTGCCCCAGATCCGCCTTCGCTTGGTTCCACTGTGATAGGTTCATTTTCGAGGATAGTTTCCCGAGGAGGGCCGGTCCCTATCCTGTTCGAAACTTGGTTCCGATTTTGCAGTTGAGCAATGGCCACTTGCTGGGCTTGCAACATGTTGAATATCATCCTGAGGCTAATCCCGTCCTCCTCGTCGTTCTGTTTTGCTGAGCGGTATTCTCTTCGAATACTATTCGATGGGCCAGAGGTCCGATCCACATCGATCGCTATTTGGGAGTTAGCGTCGATTGGAACTTCATTTCCGAGTGCCAAGTTGTCGTTTTCCCCCTGGTGGTTAAATTCGCCATCGACGAATTGGGGCACAGAATGAGAATGTGACATGATTGTACTGTAACCTGAAAGAAAAAGGTGTTCTGCAAAGAACAAGTGTAAAATAGTCTGTGTAATAGAAAGTTGTATTAAACGATCACTATTATCCTTAGCCCCACGGTGGGCGCCAAACTGTTAACCCTTGATTACGAGTAACAATTAAATTTATATGTGGTTTTAAGGATACGCGACCTGATTTAATACAGTTAAAGAATAAACAGAAATAGAAACTAAATTAGTGAACAAGGAAAAAGCAAACCGTCAAGATTGAGTAATCTTCCTGTGTTAGAAGCCCTCTTAAATAAAATATGAAGTAGATGAACGAGCAAAGTAGACTATAGCTTTTGTATATTGATTGTATGTCGTGTCCCTTATACAAATAGGGCTGTCTGTTTATATAGGAAAGGTCAAGAATTCTATACAAGGTAAAAATCTCATTTCAAGGTAAGATATTCCTAGAATTAATGGATTTAACATCTTTATTGATTTGAGCCGCGATTCCCGCCGAGATGCTTGTATGTCACAAGATTTCCGGTCCTTCAGTTGTACATAACTTTACCATAGGATGTTTTATCCCGATCGGTCTCGACGATCTCACCTCGAGCGTTTTGGCTTCGAGCTTCGTTCAGACGACATCTGGTCTCGGGCTTCTCGGTTGGTGACTCCAGTCGACGTTGGTCGTCGAATCCCAAAATCGGTATTTCCTATGCAAGCGATCGGGTTCGACCCAATACAGTATTATATTTAATCACATCGGAACTTTTTTTAGGGAATATTACCTAAGCTAAGTATAACAAAGCTAAGTTACCTAAGCTAAGTTACCTAACCTAAGTATAACAAAGCTAAGTTACCTAAGCTAAGTTGATACTTCGGCATAGTTAGAGTGGCCTTCTTTCGTTGCTAAAAAAATTAGTATAGTGATTTTCTGGTGAAATAATATAAAAGTTAAATAACTGGTCCCGGAGACTAATTACCCAGTTTACTCATCACTTGTCAGTTTTCGTACGAATAGCCGATTACCAAATTAGAATAGATTTATTAGTTTGCTCGATTTTTCTTTGGCTTTTTTGTTGTGAGATTCACTATTATGTGTTTTAACTCTTCTTTGTTGCTTCACGCGATTAGACATTTTTTGTCTAGAAGTTGATATATCAATTGACTTATCGAATTGCTTCACAATTAGGCTTTTTTTTTTTCTTTTTTTTTTTCTTTTTTTTTTTTAACTATATAGTTGGTTGTAGGGCTGTGTCAAATGGGTGGATTGAGCTGATTTTGGACGGGTCAAAATGAATTAAGTCAATAAATAGATGAGTCAATAACCAGCCTAAAGTTATTTGGGTTGAGATGGACTGGGTCAAGATGAGCTAAAATTGGATCATAGTATAACACGTCCAACTCTTACCAAGCTTTAATTAATGTGTGTTGTTTTCTTATGAAATATTTAATTACCAAACAAGACTATTTTTTATGGTCATAATATAATATATCAAACAAAAAAAATTATTTTAAAAATATTTTTTAAAAAATTGCTTATAAATTAATTTGAACTAAAAATCAATTAAAATTTAAATGAATTTAAATAAACTAGATTAAGATGAGATAAGTTTAACAATAGAGTGGTCTAACTTTAGGCGGTGTTGGACTTAAATTACCATCCTAGTTGACACAAAATCTAAAACCTTCCGATTGGTTAAGGCGAGAAAATCTCAATGATGCGTCCATTTGTGGAAGGTGGTCCCATAAAGGAGCATAACGACAAAGTTAGCATTATCCTGTGAACTTCCTTAACAACCTGTTGGTTGTTAAATATAGAATTTTGAGGTTTTTTCTTGTGGCGACAACGCCGTTTCACCGCCTGACTATAATGGAAGTGCAAGATTCTTCGGGAATTGAAGTTACAGAAAGCTGCTCTGAAGAAAGCCAGGTTACTTAATTCTTGGCATCTCAATATCTAATGTAATTAGTAATTCGTGTTCACTATGTGATGGCTTTGTAGCTAATTTATTTATTATATTGCACATTTATAGTTATGCAAAATGCAACTCTAAGAAGCAGAGAATTATATGTATCAGCCTGACTCGATAGAGTAGATAGTCCAAAGCCAAATCTAATAAGAGAATTTAAACTTATTTAATAAAATTCATACTATATACTTTTATTTGATACTTAATTTCAAATACTCTGAATGCAAAGTTGTTAACTTTTTAATAATAAATTTCTTCTAATTATTTCAAAATTAATTACATAGTGAACCCATTTAATTTTACTTGAGATATTGATAGTTTTGGATAAGACTTTATTAATTTTAATTTTACACTACTTCTTTCATTTAAGGAAATTGTTATAAAAAATATTAGCATTATTCTATAAGTAATATTGACGGTTAAAAAAGAATCAAATCTTTTTTATTTTGGATAAATAAAAAATACATCAAACCAATTAATATCAAAGTAACTACTAATATGTTATAAAAAATTTCAAGGTTAAAATAATTTTTTTCCGGGACCTTGTCCCAAGAGTTTCTGGGCTAGTTTAAATGAGTAAGAGTCAATATTAGCAAAGGAAGTGCCCATATTAATGCCAAACAATTTTGTAGTCCTTACAAAATTTGTTTTCAGTTTTTTAAGGAAAATAATTTATTTGAAATCTCTGAATGCTCTCTATAGTTATTCACACGTCTTCACACACAAAAATAGCTAGCAACACCCCTAGTTATAATAGTATAAAATATATTTTAACTATAAACATAAAAATTTGTTCTTATATTGATTTTGTTTATCCATAAAACGATATAGTTGAATTTGTTACGTATTTATAGACAAGGGAATTAGTTTGATCCAAAATAATAAATAAACTGGATTAAAATAAGACTTAACGATTAAAATCAAAGAAAATGACAAACCTAACTCCGGAAGCAATATCTCGGAGGATAGAAATAATAGCAATATAAAGCAGTGAGTAAAGTTATTTTATTTAGCTTGAGAATGGAATGTAGCATAAGTTTTAACAAGAATTTTGTGTTTTAAAATGGCTGTTGAGTCTACTATTTATAACTAAGACTGGCTAATGGTCCGGTTCTAACCGGCCCGGACCGGTTAGAACCGGACCAAATACACGAGGGGGGGTTGGGATCCGGTCACGAAACGGCTCAGGGATTTAAAACCGGACGAACCGGTACTGTTTGGGGCCCGGACCGGCCGGACCGGACCGGACCGGAAATACTGCCAGCCTCTTCCTCTTTAAATTATAGCCGTTGCCAACGGCTATATTGATGAAATAGCCGTTGGGCAACGGCCAAAAACGGCTCTTTGCACCCCATAACCCCTCCATAACCCCCCCTAACTATTTTTTCTTCTAAATACCATATTATTTCATCATATTATTCACAAAAATCATCAAACTCTCTCTAATTCTCTCAAAATCATCTACAATATTGTTATTTTGTTACATTGGCTACTTGTGTAAAGTTTAACTTCTACAATTTTGGCTATTATTTATCAAGTGTTACTTGGAGTTGCTAAATTGCTATCAATTGAAGCTTCAAGTTTCAACTTCATTTCAATTATACGGCTATATTGGTTGGTCGTTCCTATCTCTACTCTTTAATTATTCTTTTGTGAAATATTTATTTTATTGGTTGTTATTTTATTTGCTTATTGCTATAAATTATAGTTACTCTTTAATTATACTTTTGTGAAATATTTATTTTATTGGTTGTTATTTTATTTGCTTATTGCTATAAATTATAGTTATGTCTCAAAGAGGTTCAATTGGAACTGGTAGTGTAGGGAGGGCACGTGGTCGTTCGGGAAATAAGGGTAAAGGAATTATGGGTAGTTCTACTTCTAATCAACACGTAGAGGAACATCAATATTATCATGATTTTAGCTCCTTTAACCCACTTGATTCACAAAACGTAGAAGCAAAATTTAATTATGAAACTGGGGTTAATTTAGAAGAACAACGTGAATTTGAGGCTAGTCCACCTGAAGTTCAGTCCGACTTGCCTCCCCCCGTACCTCCCACTAGAGCCCCGGTTCAACGTAAGGAAAGATCTGAGGTTTGGGAGTTTGTACAG
>MCJB01047964.1:223397-273725 GCA_002018475.1 Nicotiana obtusifolia | reverse complement strand
ACATCATCACAGCAATCACAAACAATTTCGAACAAGAGAACAATGCATCACATCAAACTCCCAATTAGGGAAACAACAACATCAACAACCATCCTGGCCAGGGGGAAATCAGTTATAACCAAACCATACCCGACTCCTATTTAACTAAATAAAAGTTAATAATTCATTACCGTCTATGTTTATCAATTAACCTCCCAACCCCTTTATCTTTTCGTTAAACCTAGAAACGACGCTACAATTGTAACACCGGACCCCTTTTTAAATTCCTATGAACTCCTAAGACGCTACCCATGACTTAGACACGAAACCTCTAATTATCTTTTAACAATTCCTTATTTAACTAGTTCATTTAACAATCTAAATTATGATGAAAAGGGGAACATAATACATAATCAATAGGAACAATTACAATGCTCATTTCATGTGGTAGGCGTACCACCCGCCCTCAATTCATAATAATATCACGGATAACATCCGGCGATTAGAACCATAATTGTTCTTGCATCTCCGTAATATCACAATAACTTTCAACAATTATAATATTACTGTACAACGATTATCAACATACGACCCACGGTCATGTTCCGACAAGCCTTTGCCTTGAAACCTTGCGTCCGAAGGCTCCAAATCTAATCATAAACAATTTATTACGGTCAATACCCATAATGGACACCAATTTCCATTGAAATTCACAAACTTTCCGGGTAAAATCCCGAAAATAAACTCAAAATTGACAGTGGGGCTCACTTCTCGTAATCGTACAAAACCCAAAAAATGTAATGACCCATTCCAATACGAGTCCATGCATATAAAATTTGTCAAATTCCGACACCGGATTGACCTTCAAATCCAAATTTTTGTTCTTGGAAGATTTGGAAGAAAAAATCTGATTTTTCTTCCATAGATTCATGGATTCATGATGTAAATGAGTATGGAATCATGATCTATGAAGGATTTATGATAAAGAACACTTACCCCGATGTTTTCCTTGAAAATCGCTTCAAAAATCGCTTCAATCCGACCTCCCTAGCTCAAAATATGTTAAAATGACCAAAACCCCGTTTTATAGACCCCATTCTTCCTCCAGCGCCACGGGGGGCGCCGGGCGCTGCCCATGGTGCTGCTTCCAGTGGCCTCCGCTGCCTTCACTGCCTCGGGCGCTCTGGGCGGCGCCGGGCGCTGTCCTGGGCGCTGGAATTTTCCCCTGACACAAAATAGGCATAACTTCTTCATACGATGTCCGAATTGGACGATTCTTTTTGCTATGGCTCCGAAATTTCGATACGGATCTAATGCTTCAAATAAAACTGAATTTGGAGTTCATTTGCATAATTTTATACTAATTATTCTTGGAGGTACGATGTTGACGCCTTCTTGAAATACTAAAACTAAGCCACGTCAACCACTTAAAATCCATCCAAGATCCTCGGGACTTTAACCAAACATGAAAACATATCCTATAACCTTACTTAAACTTGTTCATACCATCGGAACGCTAAAATAAACATCGTATTATCAAGTTCGCATCGGATTCAAGCCTAAGGATTCCAAAAATTTCTAAATCGTTCTTTTGATCCGAACCCGACCAAACCACGCCCGAATGACCTAAAATTTTGCACACAAGTCTTATTTCACATAACGAAGCTACAAC
Organism: Nicotiana obtusifolia; assembly: GCA_002018475.1. NCBI lineage: Eukaryota > Viridiplantae > Streptophyta > Magnoliopsida > Solanales > Solanaceae > Nicotiana > Nicotiana obtusifolia. Next base: position 272,074 of record MCJB01047964.1, on the reverse strand, counting down.
AACTTCCGGAATTCCATTCCGACTTTCGGATCAAAATTTCGCCTATCAACCGGAAATCGCCAAAATTCGAACTTCACCAATTCAAGCCTAATTCTACACGGGACTTCTGAAACTAATTCCGATCACTCTCCTAAGTCATAAATCCTCTCCCGAAACTAACCGAATCATCGAAATTCACATCCGAGCCTTCTAACTCATAAGTCAACATACGGTTGACTTTTACAACTTAAGTCTTTTTGAAAGAGACTAAGTGTCTCATTTCTTACCGATTTCACTTTGGATGCAACTTATTCAACTTGATTTCATACAATATAGATAAACAAATAAAACGGGTCATCACACCAGCATTCAAGGTAACTTCTACAGTTCCCAAATTGGCATGTTGGTACTCATAATATCTTGTATCTATATGAAAAAGTCGAGCAACAACATGTTGACCTTTTCTTCCGTGATATGTTAAAGCGATTCGGATTGCATCAAAATGGATATGGGCAAAACCATGATTCTCCATTGTCTAGGAAAATCATTTGGGATTTGAAGGGTGATAAATTGTTCCTCTCGAGTGGCAAGAATAGGATGCTGGTTAAGTTTTTAGGCAGCACATATTCTTTGACTCCTTTTGGTCTGTGTTGAACTAAGGAATGAATTTGAGACGATGGCGCGAATGATTTTTTGGCAAAGGCTGAGTAAGGGTTTATAAGGGATAGTTCAGTGGAGGCTACTTTCTTTTCATTGGATAGGATATCTATTTCATGGAGGTAATAATATTTTCTTGACAAAGTTTTATATAGAGTAGGGAACATATTCATCTTTGCAAGGGAAGAGGATGATGGAAATATCTCAGACATATTTAGTAAACTGTTCCCCCCTTCGAAAGGATGGACTGACTCTGATACCATAGTATAAGAACAGAACAAGAGCAAGAACCATCTTTTTCGCTGAAAGCATGATCCCATACTGTGTTGCCAATGCCTTAAATTGATGAAGCAGGTTGACATATTCCTCTAATGTATCACTAAATTACATGATGTTATCAATGCAAACTAAAGAGGTATGAAGGATGGGCTGGAATATTTTTATCATGGCTTTTTGGAACAAGGAGGGTGTAGTTTTTAATCCGAAGGGCATGACTTTCCATTGAAAATGATGATCGGGGATGAAAAATCCCATTTTGGTTCTTTCTTTGGAGTGGATTCCCAATTGCCAAAAGCCAGATTTAAGATCAAACTTGGAAAAATATTTGGCCTTGGCTAAGTGGGAGAAAAAAGTGATTTTATTTGGGATGGGGAATTTATCATCTTGGAGGAAGTGGTTAAGTGGCTGGTAGTTAATAACTAACCTGAGTTTTCCTCTTGTTTGCTCAGCTCTTTTTTTGACATAAAATGCTTCGCATGCCCATTGTGAATTGGATGGCTCTAAAGATCAAATTCCAAGAGTTCTTCGTATTTTTTCTTTGCAAGCTGAAGATGATTTGGATTCATGCCTAAATGACTGGCTTTTGTTGGATTGATGTTTTCATTCTTCTTGAAAGGGAGCTTGATAAAAAAACTCTTCGTTCTTCCATAACAGGCTTTTCCCTTTCTTCATAAAATCCTTGTGAGATTCAGCACATGAATGCTCAATGAGATTTTGTTCAATCACCTTGATTTGTTTGTTGCTGGTGATTTGGAATAGTCTTATAATTTCAGAATAAGGTTTAAACTGCTTCTTAAAGGTTATCCCGTTAGCCCTAATCTGGAGTTGATCTTTTAGTTGTCTGAAAATGTCAAATCCAACAATAAGATCTTTTCCTGGTATATCAGAGCCGATCAGCTTGGTTCTATACTTCAATCCGGGAAAGGACTCAATTGTGACCGGGTGGTTTGTGATAATGGTGGTAGTCAGGATTCCATTTGATGCAGTGTTGAAATCCTTAAAGTGAGGCACGCATTGGTCTTCAGGGAAGACAACACGGTTCATGAGTGAACAAGCAATTCCAGTGTCAATGAAAGGATGACTCGAGTTAGTTTATCCCATATGGATGAATAAACCTTAAATTCCACTTGAGGGATGACTACAAGAGCGTTGATCTCCTCTCGGGCTCTGGCCACCAAATCTGAAATTTGGTAGTGGTCATCTCCATGATCTTCGTATATATCAAGAGAGAATAAGGTTTCTTCAGTGGATTCATCGTCCATAGAGAATATGGACTTAAGGTCCTCTTCCTTTCCGAGATGTAAGCTAGTGTAATCTTCAATCTCTTCGAGGAGTTTGATAGATTTCCTCAATTGTGGACAATTTCTTGCAAAATGTCTGATCTTGTGGCAGATAAAGCATCTGTTCTTCTTATGAAAATTCCCTGACCTCCTTCGTCTGAAATACGCTCCTGGACCTTGATTTCCCATCTGGAATTCTTGGCCATCTGAACCTCATGAATCCTCTCCGTCGCCTGGATGTGTGGCAGGAACATCCTGATCCGGTGACCAGATCAGATTTGTGGCATGCTTTGTCAAGCGCTGGATTGTGTTGGATAGTTTGTTTTAGAGCAGAGCGCTTCGTACAAATGTCATCCAATGCGATGAAAATAGCTTGCCTGATGTAGCCGACTTGTGGGATTGTTATGGACTGAAACCTTTCTTCAATGACGGACATGGTTTGGCTTGCCAACAACTTTGGAAGGGAAGAGTTAAAGGCTTGCTTCAGGTTGATGTCTCCACCGATCTCGAAATATATCTTTTCCATTTTTGGAAAGTGCTTGTCAATATCATTTCTGTCGAATGACACACACTTCATCTCGAAGAGTTGTCTTCGCATCTTTCTTGTCTTTGGCCAGTATCTCCACAAAAAACTTCATATAGAATTCTGATGTTGAAGGCAAAGTCCTGGGAAGTAAGAAAAGTATATTTGTCTTAAATCTCAAGTGAGTTCCACCAATCTGTGAGGATTCCTGAGAAGCGTGAAGTGAGTTCTGACAGGATGATATACTTTTCTTGTTCCACCAAATTTTTGGTCACCATCCAAGTATAGAAGTCTTGGATCCTTTGAGGCGATTTTGAAACCTTGACGTCATTTTAGGTGAAAGTGTGCAAGCCAGTTCCAACTGGTTTTGACGCAATGGGCTCATATCTTCTTTCTGGGATTTGTTCATCTGTCATGCCTTCTTGATCCTCATCTATTTCAGATACTTTTAAGTCTCTTGGCTGGTTTACAAATATTGGGGAATTATCTTCTTCGGAACAGTTTGTTGTGGATTCATTGCTTGATTGAGAGCTATCTTTCATTATATCCTCATCTGATGAATTAAGAGATTCCGACCATGTGGTATCTTCTTTTGACATGTTTCTTAGTTGGGAGAAATATAGTTCTGGAGCCTTCTGAGCAGAAATCATCAGATTTTCGGGGTTGAACCATTTTGAACTTTCTCCCTGATCTCGCCTTTTCTTGGGTTGTTTCTGGGCTGTAGGAGCATCTTTCCTTTCCTGAACCATTTTTGCAATATCAAAATCATGTTCTTCCTTTACAGATTGGGTGAAAGAAATAGGATTTTGTGAGGTTGTAGGAAAAGTATAAAAAATATAGTCCAATTTAGGTGGGGAATATGCTTGTGACGACATAGGGAAGAAGGTAGGTTTTGATGAGAAAACTGGGGTCTTTTGTGACTCAAAGTGATTATTTCTCAAAAGTTGAATTTGTTCTCTGATGAAAATTGTCTCTTTTTGTTGTTGTTGGAAGAACTGGAAAAGTGAAATTCCTTGCAGACAAATCTCATATTGTAGATTTGCCCATCTTAGTTCTATGGCTTTGATTAGTCCTGCAAGGTGAGATGATGTTTGCTTCACCTTTTTCTCAATTGTTTCTACTTTGCTCATCATTTTATTTTGTGTATGGGCCACGTTCTTTATGATGTTGCCAATGTTGTTCAGTACTTTGTTTTGGCAGAGGGAATTTTCTGATTGCCAGTTCATTATTGTTTTGATATCACTCGTTGGGGGTTTTTCTCCAGTAGGTAGCATTATGGTTTTCTTGGAGATTTTTGGTGCATGGCTTATATCTTCTTTTTCAAAAGGTTGAAGTGAAGAAAAACCTTGGGGTGGAGCTTAAAGGATTCAGCATGAATATTTGTGGTTGTGTGGGCTTTGGGGTTTTTTGAGTTGGTGAAGTCTTAGGTTGAGGTGGCTTTTTGGATTCTGAGATATGAGCTGAGCGTGGTTTGGGTTTGGGTGTGGTTTCACCATCTTCCCAACTTGGAGTGAATTTTTTTGGTAATTTTGGCCATTCCTGGGGTTTGTAACACAACAAGAGAGAAAACATAATGGTGCGACCGTTTTTGAAGCCTTGTGAGAGAGAAAAGTGTGTTCTTTTGCTCCAGAAAATATTTGCTCACGCAGTCCGCTTCAATTAGTGTTCTCCGGCTCGTTAACCGTTGGATCGTGCTCAACTTTGAACTTGGAGTTCTCAACATCTGGTTATTGAAGTTCAATGGTGAAGATAGTATTTGGAGGCCTGTAACTTCGATCTTGGAGGCATAAACAGTAGCTCGATTTTGGGGCGATTTCTCTCCTTTCTTTAATTGTTTTGGTGCAGCCTTATTTTTATTGTTGCTCTTGGTTTGGCACTCCCTTTGTGGCAAATATAGAGAAATTTTGTAACTCTTGTTGATTTATTTAGTGGAGCTTTGAGTACTTTTGGTCCTGTGATTTTTTACCTCTTCACGTTGAATGAGTTTTCCATGTAAATTTGGTGTCTCGGGTATTTGCCTTGTTATTCTTCGTTTGCTTGTGATATAGTTGCTGCCCGTATTACTTTTTTTGTCAATCATTGTCTTCTCTTGGTTCAAGTAAATTGACAAAGTTTGACTTGAATATCATTCTGCTGCTATCTTGTCGTGCACATTGCTTGTGCTTGTTATTTTCTAACACTTTGAACCAATTGATCATGAGTCACTATTGTAGTTTCTGTTGCAACAACTAATTATTTGGAAGCTCTTGCTTCCATGGTTAGCTATTCTGCTATTTTCCTATTTTCTTTTTCTTCCTTTCATCTTCTTTCTGACCAGTGAAATTGATTAAAATTGATTTTGCATGACCAAATAAATGATGAGTTGGTTAGTGATTGTTTGTACCTTTTAAAGAAATTTCTTTAATATTATTTATAGTGGGATTATTTTGAATACATTTTATAAAATAAAAACTCATCGAAAAGAGTAGTAATTTTGAGTACCGTTTTATTTATATTGTATTCTTTTTTTAATATGATGTTGTTACAATATTTTGTTTATCTGTTTTACTTTTTAAAATGTGATATTGCTTATGAAAAATTATATGTACGCCACTGTGCATCTGTTTTAGTTAGGCATGCTTCCAGCTCTCCTGCAATGTACATCCTGAATCGCCATCTTGATCAAGGATCTCCTCCGACTTCTTCTTATTCTGAAAAATTCTTTGATTTCTCTTGCCACAAGTAATATACACATCTAGCTAGTATTATTATGTCGATAGCAGGTTGTGCACTTCTACCATAGGCATGAATCTTAGCCCACTCAGCTTCCTCTGTCCACTTTTTAACAAACCTAGTATTAATTAAAAAAGAACTATTTAACTAATTTTTCCTTACCAATAGACTTGCGTGTCTAATTTATATTTATAAACATCATTTTTAGAAAGATCATTTAAAATAAAAATCCTGTATCTCATAGCTTGAAAATGACATAAGAATGTGATAAAACCTCTCTTCTATCTTGATGCATCAAACGTGTAAACGCACGGGAATGTTTTCTCAAGTGAGTCACGTCACTGACATTGGTTCACTGCTTGTGTTTCATTTTTCCAAGTAATTTTTTTTTTTATCTATATCTTGTTTGCTTTCTGGATTTTTATGAAGTTTTGACAATTTTTGTTTTCTTTTGCCTTTTTCAGTTCTTAATTGGGATGCACTAGAGGGACGGAGAATGACTTGTCTCGTGCAGATTTTTGCTGGTAACCCCTGCAGCTTTGTCTAGAACCGGGCGTCCAGTTATATAGGAAGACTCATCCTAGCTACTATAGCGATCCCACCTCCAACTCTAGCTGAGAAGCACCCTCTACCCACTTCCATTTTTCCGTGTGCCCAAAAGCCCGCCCGCCCGATTTTTGAGACCCTTTCTGATTCCCTCACCCAATCTCATGAGAAGCAAGCCCAGCAGGCCCTGCCTTAACCTGTCCTCAGACAGCTAGCCTTCACCAAGCTGCTGGCATTGCTAAATGCTCCGCCACGAAGCAAGCTTTCCCGAATACAAAATTAACGTAACTGTCTAATACAAAATTAAAAGTAAAGTGTATAAAAGAAAGTACACAAGTAATTTTTACATGGAATATTTTTGCTCAAGAGAGTAAAAATTACGATTCTTCGAAGGGTTTGCCTTAAAACTTCACTAACTTCAAAGAGCAATTTTAGGTTATAACTTAATAACCAAATGAGATATAAACTCTAGTAGCTTAACCCCTACAATTGTCACGACCCAAAATCCCTCCTTCTGATTCGTGATGGTACCTAGTCTCTAAGACTAGGTAAACCAAACACTTATAAAATTAATAACAAAATTTTAACCAATTGACTATTAAACATCAACCAGAAATTTCTATAGAGCTTATAATCCCAAGTAGATATACAACATCCCAAAACCGGTAGTACAAGTCATAAGCTCTACTGAGTTCACTAGAAAACCTCTAAATACAACCGCACCGGAATAGAAATAAACAGTTAAAGCAAAATTTCAGAGGGTGACTCTGAGGTTTGCGAACGCGACGCACGTACCTTGAAGTCTCCATAGCAATACTCGATCAGCTATCTAATGACCAGAGCGCTCCCAGGTACCTGGATTTGTACAAAAATGTACAGCAACTATAGCATGAGTACACCACAGCGGTACTCAGTAAGTATCAAGACTAACTTCGGTGAAGTAGTGATGAGGAATAGTCAAGGCACCTATTAGACATAACAACCTATACAATTATGAATATAAAATTAACAACAATATAAGGCTCAACATGATAAGAATAATGTTACAATACTTGCAATAAGAACTAGAAACAACAATCAACAACAAGGAGCCAGCATGTAATAACGCTGTAAGGTAAGCAGAATACATATTAAGTCCGGTGAAACCAAGTAAGGAAAAACAACTAACAACCCAATAAACCAACCGCTTTCAAACAAAGTTTATACAAGAATTTTCTTGAGGTACCACACCTCATAATTGCAAATCACGGGTCCAAATCATGAATCCTAATCACTTGGCATCATGTGCCCACATTACAATCACAACCGCATGGACAACTCACGTGCTGCACGAACAACTCTCATGCCAATCCCATTAATACCTCATTACTGCACGGACAACTCATGTGCTAAGAGAGTAACAATATCCCACATCAGCACGAGAACTCACGTGGTAGAAGTAACAATATGTCATATCCGCACGGACAACTCACGTGCTAATGGTGCAACTCATGCACAGAAGGCAGGTATAAAAGATAACATGTAAACGATCAATAAACATCAAAGTTCATCTTCTTAGACTGATATCAGTGACTAATTACAGCATATGCTTGTGCAAGTGTTCTATCACAGATCGAGTCAACAGGTAAGATCAGAGACAATGAATGGCACGTAGCAAACAACACAACAAAACCGTATTATGAATGACTCACAAAAGGTAGGCACAATGATAACAATGCCCCCCCCCCCGGCCATCACAAGTCATCAATCATCCTCGACATAGCTCCCTTTGTCTCGCCGCGTACACAATGATAAAGTAAATGCCCGCCTTGTCTCGCCACATGCACATAATAATATTCCCGCCTTATCTCGCCACATTTGCGAACCCACATATATAGCCCCCCTTGTCATGCCACACGTGCAATATCAATATTAACAATAGTACGGACAACTCACGTGCGAACACCCCGATTATACTCTAAAAAATACAACGTGTGCCAAACATATAACAATATAATATATCACTCGCGCCACATGTACCCATATGCCACAACATTTCCTTAAAACAATTCCAATACCACAACCCCAAATAGCCCATAGCTCAACAACACCGAGCACAACAACAACTACAATAACACGGGAGTATGGCAAGTAAATCAACATAGAAATTACAATAACACAATGAAGCGGGAGAACGAGCTTACAATGAAAGACATAACAAGTAATAATGGCTTCAAATAAGAATAACTCAACAATAAGAGATAACATGTATCAATGATTTCAAATAAGTATAACTCAACTATAAGAGAGATAATAGGTAGCAATGATTTCAAATAAGAATTACTCAACAATAAAAGATAACAGATAATAATGATTTCAAATAAGAATTACTCAACAATAAGAGATAACATGTATCAATAATTTCAAATAAAAATAACTCAACAATAAGAAAGATAACATGCAACAATGACTTCAAATAAGGATAAGCCAATAATGGAAGCGATACGAAAGAGACAACATGTGATAATAAAGAGGCAAAAATTACAATTAAAGCATGTGAGAGTAGATTTAGCAACAAAAGATAGGACATGAACCAATCAACTTCAAATAGGGCATGTAAGGGTAAATTTAGCAATGGAGGATATAACATGATAAGGAAACTTAATTTTAATATACATAAGAACCTAAGAGTCTAAAACGGTCAAATTTTCACATATAAGTTGTATACACACTCGTCACCTCATGTACACGTTATTCAAGAAGTTCAAATAGTGCAAACACACTAATCCCTACGGGGTAGTTCTCCCACACAATGTTAGGTAATATACTCACCTCAAAACCCGTCAATCAATACTCTAATATAGTCTTCCCTTTACAATTCACCTCCGCTAGGCTCGAAACTAACAAAAATCGACTCAATAACATCAAATAGTTGAAGAGAAATCAATTCCAATAATTAAAGCAATGATCTTTACACAATACCTCAAAAGTCAGCCCCATGCCCGCCCGGTCAAAACCCAGGTCCAAGGGTAGATTCTGACTACTCATAACCCCATGAGTCCATATATATGTTTTGTTTCAAAATCCGTGTCCAAATCGGTTCTCAAAACTCAAATTCTCATTTTTTAAAATATAGAAGTTTCTCGAGATTTCACTTTGATTCTCATAATTTTGATGTTAAACCTCACATATAATCATGTAATATAGTTGGAAATTAATCAAAATCACTTAATCAATGATTGTAGATGACAATCCCTCTTCAAAATCACCTCATACCGAGTCTAGGGTTCAAAGATATGAAGATGAGACTAAAATCCCGTCCCTCAGCTTTTATGTCTAGTCACAGGTCTTGCAAATGCGATCGGGGGATCGCTAATGCGAACCTAGCAAATGCGAGCCCCGCAAATGCGAGAAAATCATCGCAAAAACGAAATCCTCACATCCCTGGTGTCATCACAAATGCGACGAAATGTTCGTAATTGCGAACAGAGAACCATTGCAAAAGTGATCAAAATGATCGCAAATGTGTTGGAGAGTTCACAAACGCGAACTCTTCAAATCACAGTGCCCTTCGCAAATACGATGAGGAAGAACGCAAATGCGATAGTCGCAAATGTGACATATTTCTCGCAAATGCGAGATCATAGCACCAGCAAAAATCTGAACCTTGTATGAACTCTCCGAAACGCGTCTGAAACTCACCCGAGCTCTCGGGACTCCAAACCAAACATCAACATAAGTCTAAAAATATAACACAAACTTGCTCGCGTAATCAAAACATCAAAATAACATCTGAAATCACGAATCGTACCTCCAAAACACATGAAATCAACATAAAACACAAGAACTTCTAAAAATACAACCGCACGTCTGATTCCTATCAAAACAACTTTGAATGATGCCAAACTTTGCGGACAAGCTCCAAATGAAGAAACAGACCTATTCCAAGTTCCAAAATAGAAATCCAAACAAGATAGCTATAAAGTCAACTTACGGTCAAACTTATCAAAATTCTAAACCTTTAAATTGCCAACTTTCAGTAAAATAACACATATCAACCTACGGATCTCCGAATTTGATTCCAGGGCATACGCCCAAGTCTAACATCGCCATATGAACCTATCAGAGCCATCAAAATATCATTATGAGGTTGGTTCAGAAAAAGTCAAACCTCGGTCAATATTTCAACTTAAACCTCTAAAGTAAGATCACTCATCCAAATACATCCAGAAACATCCGAATATCAAATCCGACTATGCACGCAAGCCATAATATACAACATGATATCATTTAAGACCTCGAATCACTGAACGGATCGCTAAATCTTAAAACGACTGATTGGGTCGTTACAACAACCAACCCAATTATAGCTAAAGTTTAGGTTACAACTCTATAACCGAAAGGACTAACTCTAATACCTTATTTCCTTTCAATATTACAAATTCTATCCTAGAAAGCTAAACAAACTCTTCAGATTTATTCACCTACAATACACTTTGCAATAAGCAATATAGGTTACAATTTAAAATAATTGACTCAACCCCAACAATTAAAGAACTTGAGCAGCTTCGTCTTATAGAACTGATTCTTCAGTTGAGCAGCTTAAACCTTAGAAGCACCTTCTTGCTGTGAATGTTATTTTTCTTGGATGATTCTATGTATTTGCGTGAAATTGTATTGACTTTAATTGCAACAATATGATACTTAATATATGAGTGAGGTTGGCTGAATTCTTTTTATGTTAGCTCCAAAACCTAAAATAATTCGGTTACCTCTTATGGAAAAGGATTCTATATTGTTTCTTTAACACATACTTTTCCTTTTACTGCAAGTATTCCCATAATTAATGAATCCTTGTTGATCAAAATTATTTCCTCTAATTATTTGCATACTTCTAGTCCACAAAAAAAATCCTCCATGAAGTCCAACTCTTATTAGGAATCATCATTTGGCTTCTGATCAGCGTCTTCACGTAATCTGGTTCATTTAACATCCAACCCGATTCTTTCAATATCTGCATGACACATCTGCAACTCTGTATATTAGAACAACAAATATTTTCAAGAGACATAGTTCTTTCATAACTCCCGGTTAATCATGAAAGTTATTTTAAGCTCTGCTTAGCAAATTTCTCAATTTTGAGGATGACATAACCATGTATATTTCAGCTCAATTTCCAACATACCCATGTGTAGTCTTCATTCTGAACCAGATTGATCAGTATAAGATCCTTCTTGATCAACAAATCTAGGGACTTGCCTTCCATTCATCGCAACACCATAGATCGGTTCAGTATTTATTATGCAAACAACTATTTTGAACACAATCAACATTGTGATAATATAGATATACAAATACCAAGTTCATTGATCAGTATATGTATACATCCTTGACTTTTCCTTTTTGGCATCATCGAAAAATAAAGCATCAGCAAAGTCAAAAGTGAAAAATAATCAATATCAAACTCATGGCCACTTGGGCTACACTAGGATGGACATAAATCAAGAGCTCAAACATTAATATTAGGATATTATCCATCTTAAGAGAGACTCATCACACTAAGAATACAACAACAACAACATACCCACTATAAACCCACATAGTGGAGTCTTGGGAGGGTAGTGTGTATGCAGACCTTACCCCTACCTTGTGGAGGTAGAGAGGTTGTTTCCAATAGACCCTCGGCTCAGAAAATTATAGGTACCATAATAATAAAAAGGAAATAAGATAGGACAACACCGAGAAATCATGTAAAAGAAACATACATAACAAGATAGTAAGATGACCGACATGCCAAAAAGAAAACGACAGGTATTCAAAGAAACCTAATACCAACCAAATGCGAGAGTACGTACTAACTCTACCAGTATGAATAATCTAGACTACCTAACCTACTATCCTAATCCTCCACCTCCACACCTTCATATTTAGGGTCATGTCCTCAGTCAACTGTAGCTGCTCCATGTCATGCCTAATCACCTCACCCCAACTCTTCTTGGCCCTACCTCTACCTCTCCAATGGCCCTCCAATGTCAACTTCTCACACCCCCTTACCGGGCGTCTGTGCTTCTCCTCCTCAAATGTCCAAAACCATCTAAGTCGTGCTTCCCGCATCTTGTCCTCAATAGGGGCCACACCCACCTTGTCCCGAATAACTTCATTCATTATCGTATCTAACCTTGTATGCTCGCATCAACATCCTTATCTCTGCTACCTTCATCTTTTGGATGTGGGAGCTCTTGACTGGCCAACACTATGCCTCATACAACATAGCCAGTCTGACCACCACTCTATAAAGCATACCTTTAAGTTTTGGTGGTACCTTCTTGTCACACAAAATACCGGAAGCAAGTCTCCATTTCATCCATCCCGCCCCAATACGATTTGTGACATATTCATCAATCTTCCCATCTTCTTGTATAATAGACCCAAGGTACTTAAAACTTCCCCTCCTAGGGATGACTTATGAATCCAGCCTCACCTCTCCTTCCACTCCCTGAGTAGCACCACTAAACTTACATTCCAAGTATTCTGTCTTGGTTCTAATCAGCTTGAAACCTTTAGAATCCAGGGTCTGTCTCCATACCTCTAACCTCGCGTTAACACCGTCTCATGTCTCGTCAATCAAAACAATGTCGTCTGCAAATAACATGCACCACGGCACTGGCAAGTCAATACGTCCATCGCCAGGTCAAACAAAAAAAGGCTGAGTGCCGACCCCTGATGCAACCCTATAATGACCGAGAAATGGTCTGACGCCCCTCCCACTATCCTTACACAGGTCTTTACTCCATCATACATGTATTTAATCACCCTAATGTAGGTCACAGGTACACCTTTAGCCTCGAAACATCTCCACAAAACCTCCCTCGGGACTTTATTGTAAGCCTTTTCTAAGTCGATGAACACAATATGCAGTACGTCTTCCTTACTCTATATTGTTCTATCAATCTCCTAAAAAGGTGAATGGCTTCCGTAGTCGAACGCTCTAGCATAAACCCAAACTAGTTCTCGGAAATAGACACACTTCTCCTTACCCTTAGCTCCACCACCCTCTCCCACACCTTCATAGTATGACTAAGCAGCTTAATACCCCGATAACTATATCAATTTTGGATATCACCCTTATTCTTGTACAAAGGAACCATCGTGCTCCATCTCCACTCTTCGAGCATCTTTTTCGTCCTAAAAATGACATTAAATAGCCTAGTGAGCCATACTAAGAATATGAAAATTTATGTATATACCATATTAAGCCTCTAAGTAGGGATGGCAAATGGGGCAGTGCAGGTTTAAGGCTGTGCGAGACAGGGCGGGTTTACGGTTATGCAGGGTGGGTGCGGGATAGGTTTAGATTAGTTTTTAAAACGCTGATGCGGTGCGAGCAGATTGCGGGTTTGCACAAGTTTTCTGGATTTGGCCTATTGTATATTCTGTAAATTATCCAGCAAGATATAAGCAAGGTTGCGACAAACCTTAAAGACTAGAACATCTGTTTAAATATTTGATACTTCATAAAAATAAAAATAAATTATATAACTTTCTTTCCAAATACATATTTTAGTGGAATGTTAATTAAGTCAGAAGTTTTTGAAAAAAAAGAAAAAAGTCAGACATTTAAGGGAATATAAAATGTTGTTTAGACAAAATTCTTATGATTAACTTATTAACATTTGTCACCTCAAAATCATCTAATGAAAGTTCATTACTCAAAAATTACTATTTTAATTTTTGCACTTAATGATCATACCATTCTAGTTGAACAATTCATTACATGAACAACAAAAGATCTTTTTATCGGGAGTGGGTGTAGGGCGGGTGGGTGCGGGTGCAAATGCTATGCGGGACAGGTTAAAATCTTCACAAGTTTATGCGGGATTGCCCCACAACCGCACCACATCGTTTTCCATCCCTACCTCTAAGGCCTAAACCAACAAAAGTAACAAGAACCTGCTTCAAATGTACAAAATTATGTTAAATCAGTAAAGTACAAAAAGTAGCATAACAAAAACAAGACTTGATTCGAAAATGACAGGTTTGGGATTGGCTAGGAAAGACTAAAGATTTGGTTCGCTGACTAGAAGAGGGTTGCTTATGCACAAGCACTAAAAACATAGATACCCCACTCTAATCTTGCCTTCTTACTTTAGTGATTCAACACAACGCCTCCCTACATGGTGATTTAGATTTTCTGCTCACAAATATAGTGCATAACTCCACCTTATTGTGTTATTTTCTCTTCAGTTTTCTTTTTCCTTTTTTGAGTTGGTCCCTGACTCATCAAAATTATTTTTCATGTTTCTTTCGAAATAGAAGAACTTGTTCTTTTCCAGCTTCTTCTTCTATTTCAAGATCTATAGGCACAAAGACATCAAGTTCATCCATTAGTCAGAGCTTCTTTTCTCATTTTCTCTTCGTATTTTCCTTAAAGCCGAAACACCTTCACAAATAAACCTTTTTCAATTCTTTTTCTCTCTTAGATAGAGGCATATCATCAATGTCATCTTCTTTATTCACCTTTTCTCCTTCTTCTATCTCTCATTTATCAACCTTTACAATTTCAATCCAACTGATTCAAACAACCACGTTCCTCGTTGGACAACTTCTATTCGTCAACTTCAATTTTATCAGCACTTATTATCAACACCCTTTCAAATCATGGACTACCAGGTTTGTCATCTCTAACTTCTTCAACCATTCTCTTAGACACAGTTTTTTCACCTTTAACAGCTGTCGCAACCCTAATTTTCCTCCGTAGGATGTCATGATGGAACCTAGTCTTTAAGACTAGGTAAGCCTAACACTTACTAAATAAATAGAATAATTCAACCAACAACTATTAAACATGTAACAGAAATTTCTATACAAAGCCAACAATCCCAAAACCGATAGTATGAGTCATAAGCTCTATTGAGTTCACTAGAAACTCTCTAACTACAATTGTTCTGGATAAGAAATAAATGTACACAAATAACTTCCGAAGATGACTCCGAGGCTTGCTAACGTAATGGCAGGTATACCTTGAAATCCCCACAGCAATATATGATCCGCTATCTAATAATTCACAGACTCCGAAGTACCTGGATCTGCACAAAAATATGTAGAAGTGTAGTATAAGTACACCATGGTTGTTATCCAGTAAGTATCAAGACTAACCTCGGTGGAGTAGTGACGAGGTACAAGTCAAGATACTTACTAGACAAAGTAAACTGTGCAGTATAGAAGTATAAAGCTAATAATGAAAAAAAGAAATCAGTAAATGATAACAAAATCAACACGTAATATAAACGGTAAAGCAACAAGAACACCGAGAAGTATCATTGAAACCAAATAAGGAATACAGAGGACAATCAATTAATTAAGGCGTGCTAACACAAGATTCGCAACAAAATCACCCTGTGATACCTCATCTCATAGTCACAAGTTATGCATCTAAACCCACCATCATGTACTCACGGCACCTCGTGGCCAAATCTCGAATCACAACTGCACGGACAACTCACGTGCCAATTTCTCAATCCGCCCGACATGATCACAGGCTGCATTCACAATTCGCCCGACGTGGTCACAAGCTCACAATCACAATCCGCCCAGCATGATCAAAGGTTAACAATCACAATCCGCCCAGCATGATCAAAGGCTCACAATCACAATCCGGCTAGCATGGTCACAAGATCACAATCACAATCCTCCCAATATGGTAGCAGGCTCAATATCAACATGGAAACAGATAATACAAGAACCCATGGGCATGATCGATATTTGTCAAGTTTCATAATCTTGAGCTAGTATAAGTGGCATTCTACGGTGTATGCTTGTGTGCTGCAGCCCAAGTCAACAAGTACTATCAAAGACATTGAGTAGCTCATCGAAACCACAAAGCAAGTCATGTAAGGTGTATGACAAAGACAAAAAATAATCATACCATCACATGAAAATCACCAACACTATGTCTCCAAACCATCACACATCATCCCTGACATTGCCACCCTTATCTCTCCTATAGCACCCATATCACTCGTGTAATAGCAACCCTTATCACTCTGCGCTAACAATAACATTTTCCACCCTTATCTCTCCGATAGCCACCCATATCACTCTGTATAATAGCCACCCTCATCATTCCACCAGGACAATAACACGATAGCCGCCCTTATCACTCCGTACATTCAACAACAGTGAAATGCCACCCTTATGCTCCACATAACAACAACGCTGAAATGCCACCCTTATACTACGCATAACAACAACGGTGAAATGTCACCCTTATACTCTGGATAACAACAATGGTGAAATTCCACCCTTATACTCCGCGTAACAACAATCAAAACCTCAAAACAATTCACAAATGCTAACATCACAACAACATGACGTATCAACTTGTAACACAAGTGCCCATAGGCCACAACCTTTCCAGATATCCAACAATATCAATATTTCCACAACAAATAGCCTACGGCTCAAACACAATGTGTATAAAATCTCAATAACAACAACAGGAATGGGAATGTAACTCAACAAGGAACAACACCCCCTTTTAACACAACTTCAATTAAAATTGATAAATGACTTTCGATTACCTCAATTCGAAGTAATTATTTAAGGATAAACTCAATAGTGAAAGTATTTCCATGAAATGGCAAACTTCGGCTTCTAGTGTATGAATTAGGCTAGCAATGAAAGAGATGGCACGAACTAGTACACGTCTGAATGCATGAGAATAAACCCCACAACAAAAGGGATATCATGTACAACAACTTCAACTAAGAATAACTCCACAATAAAAGAAATTACATAACGATAAAAGTGATAACAACTTCATATAAAGCATATAAGAGCAAACTCGACAAGTAAAGAATGTGACATGTAACGACAACTTCAAATAAAGCATGTGATAATAGACACGATGAATAAAAAGATACAACATGTGCTAACAATTCCAAATGAATACATGAAAGAAGCCTAAGAGTCTAGGCCGGTCAATTTTCACATATAAGCCCGAGTACGTACTCGTCACCTCGCGTACACGGCTTTCACATGATATAAATAGCACAAACGACTAGAATCCTAAGGGGTAGTTCTCCCACACAAAGTTAGGCAAGATACTTACCTCAAAGAAGCTAAACCGATACTCTAAAATGACTTTGACGTGTGAAACAATCTCCGAACGGCTCAAATCTAGCAAAAATAACTTAGTATCATAAATAAAAACCATAGGAATCAATTCCGGATAATAAAGTTTCGATCTTTAATGAAAACAAAAAGTCTACCCAAAAAGTAAACCCCCGGCCCGCACCTCGGAACCCAAAAAAGTTTATAAAATTCAAACACCCTACGAGTCCAACCATACTAATTTCATCCAATTCCGACTCCGAATCGATGTTCAAAATCCAATTATTCTCTTTAGAAAATTTTTTGATTAAAACCCCCAATTCTCCAATCAAAATATGGATTAATTCACAAATGAACTACTGGAATCATGTTAAAATATAAAACTTAAGATAGGATACTAACCCCCATGAAAATACGAGAAGAACATGGCAAACATCATCTCAATCGGAGCTCTAGAACTCAAGATATGCTCAAAATACCAAAAGAACGCAGTCTGATTTTTTTAATACACAGAATTTCCTCTTTTGCGCCCAAAAGGCCGCACCTGTGCACTTCCAGCTGTTATTTCAGCATTTGTGGACCATTTTTCACACCTGCGGGGTCGCAGATGCGGACCCAACTTCGCATCTATGAAGCACCAGCACCAGCTCTCTTCTTCGACACTAAAATGAGCATAACTTCCTCTTACGATGTCCAAATTCCATGATTCTTTTTGCTATGGCTCAATAATTATGATACGGATATAATGCTTCAATAAAATAGAAATTATAATGTGGTACCATTTATTCTTGAAGAAACGACGTCGAAATATCAAAAACGAGTGCAACACAACCCAAACTTATCCGAAACTCACCCGAGCTCTTCGGGACCCCGTTCGAAAATATCAATAAGTTCCAAAACAAAACGGGGACCTGCTCGAGGCCTCAAATCACATCAAAAAACATCAAAACTATGAATCGCATCTCAAATCGAACTTAATGAACTTATGAACTTTCAACTTCTACAACTCGCCGCCGAATCATATCAAATCAACTCGGAATGACGTCAAATTTTGCATGCAAGTTCAAAATGTCACAATGCAGCTATACCAACTCCCGAAATCAAAATCCGAACCCGATATCAATAAAGTCAACTCCCGGTCAAACCTCTCAACCTTTCAGACCTTCGACTTTCCATCTTTCGCCAAAATGCATCAAATCAACCTACGGACCTCCAAATCCAAATCTAAACGTACGCCTAAGTCCAAAATCCCCATACAAAGCTATTGGAATCATCAAAAAATCATTCCGAAGTCGTCTATACAAAAGTCAAACTCCAGTCAACTCTTTCCACTTAAGCTCAAGAATCTTTCTTCCAAATCAATCCCGAATCATCCACTTTTTCCCCAATTTGGGGTCTTCGAGTAGCAACAGAACTATTCTCGCTTATGACTCGTAGCACCTATGGACCTAGAGCACTGATACCAACTTGTCACGATCCCAATTTCTCTCCGTAGAATGTCGTGATGGAACTTACGAAATAAATGGCAAAATTCAACCAACAACTATTAAACATGAAATAGCAATTTCTATACAAAGCCAACGATCCTAAAACTAGTAGTACAAGTCATAACCTCTATTGAGTTCACTAGAAAATCTCTAAGTAAAAATGTTCCGGAATAGAAATAAACCATAGACAAATAACATTCGAAGGTGACTCCGAGGCCTGCGAACGCGACGTCAGGTATACCTTGAAGTCTCCCAGCAATATCTGATCTGTTATCTAATAATCCACAGACTCCGAAGTCCCTGAATTTGCACAAAAATGTGCAAAAATATAGCATGAGTACACCACAGTAGGTACCTAGTAAGTATCAAGACTAACCTCGGTTGAGTAGTGATGAGGTACAAGTCAAGGCTCTCACTAGATAAAGTAACATGTGCAGTATAGAAGTATAAAGCTAATAATGGAAAACACAAATCAGTAAACGAAAACAAATCAACATGTGTTTTAATTAGTAAAGCAACAAGAACACCGAGAAGTATCTTTGAAACCAAATAAGGAATACAGAGGACAATCAATTAATCAAGTCGTTCTAACACTATATTCGCAACGAAATCACCCTGTGATACCTCATCTCATAGTCACAAGTCACGGGTCTCAACCCACCATCATGTACTGAAGGCACCTCATGCCCACATTTAGAATCACAACCGCACGGACAACTCCTGTGCCAATATCTCAATTTGCCCGGCACGATCACATTCTTACATTCACAATTCGCGCGGTGTGGTCACAAGTCACAATCACAATCCGCCCGGCATGATCATAGGTTCACAATCACAGTCCGCCTGGCATGGTCACAGGCTGACAATCACAATCCGTACGGCATGGTTGCATGCTCAATATCAACATGGAAACAGATAATATAAGAACGCATGGGCATGGTCAATAAATGTCAAGTTTCATACTCCTGAGCTAGTATAAGTGGCATGGTAAGGTGTATATTTATGTGAGTGTACTACTGCAGCCCAAGTGAACAAGTAATATCAAAGACATCGAGTAGCTCAACGAAACTACAAAGAAAGTTACGTAAGGTGTATGAAAAACACAAGGAAAAGCACACCATCACACGAAAATCACCAACACAATGTCTCCAAAACATCACACATCATCCTTGATATTTCCACCCTTATCTCTCCTATAGCCACCCATATCACTCCATATTATAGCCATCCTTATCACTTCGCCCAGTCAATAACACAATAGCCACCCTTATCACCCCCTACATCCAAAAACGGTGAAATGCCACCCTTATGCTCCGTATAACAACAACGGTGAAATGCCACCCTTATACTCCGCATAACAATAACGGTGAAATTTCAGCCTTATACTCCACATAACAACAACCAAAACTTCACAACAACACGACGTATCAACTCGTAACACAAGTGCCCATAGGCCACAACCTTTCGAAAGATCCAACAGTATCAATATTTCCACAACCAATAGCCCACAGCTCAAACACAATGTGTATAAAATCTCAATAACAACAACATGAATGGGAAAGTAACTCAATAAGGAACTACACCCCCTTTTTACACAACTTCTATTAAAATTGATTAATGAATTTTGATAACCTCAATTCCAATTAATTATTTATGGATAAACTCAATAGTGAAAGTATTTCCATGAAATGGCAACTTCATCTCCTAGTGTAACATTAGGCTAGCAATGAAAGAGATGGCACGAACTAGTACTACGTCTAAATGCATGAAAATAACCCGGCAACAAAAGGGATATCATGTACAACAACTTCAACTAAGAATAACTCCACGATAAAAGAAATAAGTAATGATAAAAGTGATAAAAACTTCATATAAAGCATATAAGAGCAAACTCGACAAGTAAAGAATGTGACATGTAACGACAACTTCAAATAAAGCATGTGATAATAGACATGATGAATAAAAGATACAACATGTGCTAACAATTCCAAATGAATTAATGAAAGAAGCCTAAGAGTCCAAGTTGGTTAATTTTCACATATAAGCTCAAGTAGTCACCTCGCGTACATGGCTTTCACATGACACAAATAGCATAAACGAATCGAATCCTAAGGGGTAGTTCCTCCACACAAAGTTAGGCAAGATACTTACATCAAAGAAGCTAAACCGATACTCTAGAATGACCTTCTCATGTAAAACAATCTCTTCACGGCTCAAATCTAGCAAAAATAACTTAATACCATAAATAAAAATCACAGGAGTTAATTCCGAATAATAAAGCATCAGTCTTTAACGAAAATTAAAAGTCAACCCAAAACGTCAACCCCTAGCCCGCACCTCAGAACCTGACAAAATTTATAAAATTTGAACATCCATTCAATTACGAGTCCAACCATACTAATTTCATCCAATTCCGACTCCAAATCGATGTTCAAAGCCCAATTAGTCTCTTTAGAAAAGATTTTGATAAAACCCCCAATTCTCCCATTAAAAAATGAATTAATTCACAAATTAACCACGATAATCATGTTAAAATACAAAAATTAAGATTAGGTACTGACCTCCATGAAAATACGAGAAGAAATCCATGAAAATCACCTCAATCAGAGGTCTAGAACTCAAGATATGCTCAAAATACCAAAGGACTGCAGTCTGTTTTTTTATACTCGGGCATTTTCGCTTTTGCCCAAAAGGCTGCACGTGCGCATTTCCAGCTGTCATTTCCGCTTTTGCGGACAATTTTTTGCACCTGCGGGGTCGCAGATGCGGACCCAACTTCGAATATGCAAAGCACCAGCACCAGCTCTCTTCTCCGACACTATAATGAGCATAACTTCAGCATACGGTGTCCAAATTCGATGATTGTTTTTGCTATGGCTCTATAATTACGATACGGATCTAATGTTTCAATCAAGACACAAATCAGAGCTCATTTGCATATTGTGGTACCATTTATGCTTGAAGAAACTACGTCGAAACATCAAAAACGAGTACAACACAACCCAAACCTATCTGAAACTCACCCGAGCCCCTCGAAACACCGTCTGAAAATACCAATAAGTCGCAAAATATAATGCAGACCTGCTTGAGGTTTCAAATCACATCAAAAGATATCAAAACTACGAATCACACCTCAAATCGAACTTAATGAACTTATGAACCTTCAACTTCAACAACTTGCGCCGAATCATATCAAATCAACTTGGAATGACGTCAAATTTTGCATGCAAGTCCCAAATGATACAATGGAGATATACCAACTCCAAGAATCAAAATACAAACCTGATATCAATAAAGTCAACTCCCGGTCAAACTTCTCAACCTTCCAAACCTTCGACTTTCCATCTTTCGCCAAAATGCATCGAATCAACCTACGGACCTCCAAATCCAAATCTAGACATAAACCTAAGTCCAAAATCACCATACAAAGCTATTGGAATCATCAAAATACCAATCCGGAGTCGTCTACACAAAAGTCAAACTCCGGTCAACTCTTGCCACATAAGCTTCTAAAACTAGAATCATTCTTCCAAATCAATCCCGAATCATCCGAAAACTAAACCCGGCCACACAGACAAGTAATGATACACAATATGAAGCTTCTTGAGACCTTGAGATAATGAACAGAACATTGATTCTCAACACGACCGGTCGGGTCGTTACAACAGCACCAGAAGAATCTAATTCATTTCAAGGGGCTCTTGGGGCACTTTCTCCCTTAGTGCTAATTCTCTTATTAGAATATTTTCTCATTTTTTTCTCCTTATGCCCTTCTATTATTTTCTCACCAATATCACTGCACCATATAGCACAGACCTAGGCTTTTTCAAAAACTCATCCACCAGGCACAATACCTGAAGAACATTCATGTTCATCTTCAAATCTCTGTAGTATTATCCCTAGCATCATATGCTTTCCATTGAGAACCATCTACGCTTATTTATAACTTTCAGGCTCTAATGTCTTACTATTATCCTCATCAAAATAATCGATAAGCCCTAATTTTGGTATTTGGGGACACAGGGTTCTAGGAGTTTGGTTCTTGGACAAATCTATCATTTAAAGAATATCAATTTGGGGATAGTGGATGAAGTATCACTAGCAAAATTTGGTGTTCTTAGGCTCATAAGATACATATTTGGAAAGGTTTTCTTGTTGAACATCAAGTTCTCAAACATAAAAGGAAATAACATAATTGTTAAAGCAACCTATAACGACCTGGCCGGTCATTTTGTGTATTTGCATTTCATTCTCTATTTGATGCTTCATGTATGCTATTTTTTATTTTATGACTTGTGGGGATGGTTGGTTTGATTTTAGAAAAGTTTTGGAGTGAAGTAGAACACTAAGCTCCATTGTTGGAAGCTTAAGTTATTAGAGTGGACTAAGGTTTGACTTTTGTGTAAGTAATCTCGGATCGATGTTTTTTTGGTTCCAATAGGTTTGTATGGTAATTTTGGACTTGGGCGTATGTCCGCATTTGGATTTGGAGATTCCTAGGACGTATTGGCTCTAATTGCCAAAAGTAGAAAACTTGAAGGTTTGGAAAGTTCAAAGGTTTAACCGAGAGTTGACTTTGATGATATCGGACTTGGATTGTAGTTTTAGGACTTGAATAAGTCTGTTTTATTATTTGGAATTCGTTTGCAAAGTTTCGTTGCATTTTGAGTTGGTTAGGCATGAATCTGACGCTCGATTGAGAATTATTGAAGTTCTTGGACTTGAAGGAATACAAATGAGTTTTGATGCTTGATTCTTGATTGTAGATGTTATTTTGATGATTTGTGCTTATGACCGAGTTCTTTTGAGATTTATATACTTATGTATATATTTGAAGCGGGGCTCGAGTGAGTTTCGAATTGGTTTTGGGTTGATTTTTAAATTGGGAGATTTCGGATGCTGTAGACATTGCATATGTGATATTGTGCTCGCATTTGCAAGGTCCGCATGTGCGAATTGTCGATCGTAGTATGTGGCTAGGAAGGCCAGTTTTGCATTTGTGAAGCTGGTTTCGCAATAGCAATATCCACTTTTGCAATGGTATCTTCGCATTTGCATTGGTTGGTCGCATTTGCAGGGTTCTTAATCGCATCTGCACCGTTTGTTCCTCAGGGGCTCTGTAAGCTTTTGCGAGACCTTTTCTGCATTTTTTAGGGTCGCATTTGTGAACCCCTTGTCGTATTTGTGATACCTACAGCTAGTCATTATGTGGCATTTCGGGATTTTTGTTCTTCCATATTTTGAACACGAGACTTAGGAAAGGCGATTTTGGCTTGGAGATTTTCACACTAGGTCTTAGGCCAAGTGATTTCTACACATCTTTTGTATTATTTCAAGAATCTTCATGGATTATTAAGACCCAAAACATAAAATTTTGGGAGAAATTTGATGGTTTTTCCTACACTTAAAAAAGTAAAAATTGGGGTTCTGAGCTATGATTTGGACTCGTAGGATTATGGGCACACAGGATCTACCCCTTTACTCGGTTTTTGACCATGTGGGCTGGGTTAACTTATGTTGACTTTTTGGGAATTCAATAAAGATCGAAGTTTTATTGTTTGGAATCGATTCCTATTGTCAAGATCGCAAAATTCTACCTTAGAAATCATGATGGCACCTAGTCTCAAAAAATAGGTAAGCCTAACACTTAAAGAGATGTAACAAAAATAACCAACTTAAATATATAAAATAAAATAGATAAATAAAATAATGTAGCAAAAGCCAAAGAATAATTATACAACCCCAAAACTGGTAGTACCGAGTCATAAGATCTACTAAAATACACTAAAATCTCTAAAAACAATATCAGGAGGTGACTCCGAGGCACGCGAATGTCAAGCAGGTATACCTTCATGTCTCCAGCTGCGCAAACACAACTTTCACAACCAACACGATCTGAAGTACCTGGATCTGCAGAAAAATGTGCAGAAGCGTATCATGAATACACCACAGCAGTACCCACTAAGTATCAAGACTAACCTCGGTGGAGTAGTGACTATTGTACCCTATTTTGCATGAGTCAAAACAAGATTCAACGTATGGTTTCTCTGTTATTGATGAAAGAGAGTTGCCACCTAATATTTAAAGGTATATTAGAGTACCTATTTGATTACCAAAGGTCGTATTCTTCATTAGTCCTCTAACAAGTGAGATTATGGGTAAGGGTTCTTGTAATTCTAAGGTGAAGGTGTTAGGCACCCCTTAAAATCTACTTGAGGTAGCTTCATAGGACTTAGACTTGATTTAGGACTAATAGTTTGTAGTATGCTTTAACTAGTGCTTAAAAGTGTAGCTTACCATATATTAGGACATGATACCTATAAGGGAAGAGAATAGTTTGAAGAGGTATGGGTTTATAAAAAAGTCTTTGGGAAAATATTAGTATATATGCTTGAAAAGAGCTTTGGAAGATAAGATGTTTCTATGAAAATGTGTAAAAGAGAAGCTAAGTTAAAATATTTTTGTTTCCTAAAGCATAGAAGTTCATATTACTCTAAGGAGGTGAAGGTGTTATGAAAATAAGCCTAAGATATACATTGGTTTTTACATATTAGGCTTGAAGAAAACAGTTTGAAAGACCTCGTTTGGGGCAACAACACCTTGGTTTTCGAAAGGAGTTTAATTAGAAAGTTAAGCTCGTAACTCAGTTCTGGTTTTTTTCTCTTTTGAATGAGGGACTGCCGCCTTTTATTAGGCCTTTGGACTTCAAAATCTTTAATAAAGAGTTATCAAGGCATAATAAATTAATAAGAGCTCATAATTAGCGCATGTAGAATTACTAACTAATGCTTCTTTTAATCCTATGTTCTTTAAATCTTGCCTAAGTTATTTTATGAATTAAAGATAAAATAAAGCATTCAATCCAATATATAATTGTTATATACATGTGAGATAAAATAACTGGAACACAGTAAATAATAACAATAAATAAAGGACCGAAGGGAAAGAAAGGACTCTGGTGTTTGGGCCTCAAAGAGGCAGGCCCAGCAATATAGAGACGAGCAACATCTAACTCCGGACCTTCTGAGACATAGCAGGACTGGACTTGGGCCTGAATTCTTAAAGAACACAGCAGGTCCAAATCATTGTACATGTTTAAGAGAAAAGAGAAAGTCATTAGAAAAATAAGATCATGCATGGGAACTTGCAAGCAAAGAATAAATGGAAGATAACTAACAATATTTAAACACTAAGAAGGTTATACTAATGGGGTGGTTATGTATAGTAGATGACCCACATTGAACACCTTTCATTGTCATTAAACATAAACCCAAAGAGAATAACAAGTGTCAATGAATCAAAGGCTAAGGAGAGAATTCCACTCATAGTCGATGCCCACTTTGAATCCCCCGACACTTCAAAGTTTCCAAGGGTGTTAAGGCCTAGGGTAATACTTGTGCTGGGGAGAGCAGCACAACCTAGAGTTAAACCCTACTCTCAAATACGTCTAACCACTAACGAATCATTCTTCCCTATAGGTTTGAGTGCCGATGAGGCTCCTTCAATGTAAACCAACTACTATGACATTTCCTACCACAGAAGCATACCATTTCTTAGCAGAATAACATAGGAAACATAGAAACAATTTATTCTTAATGACTGTGTTTCCAGTATTAAATGAATGAAACACATATTGAGCAGGTTTAAAAGTCAAGTTTCCAAGCACACATGGAGACAGGAACACTTATAATATTGTTGCTAAAGAACAAAACATCTAGAGTCACATATCTCACAGACAGATAACAACACATAGTTTAGAGCTGCAACAGCTTAGGGGTACAAATGTTATTGCCTTAATAGATTGATCACAGATTAGTTAAACATTAGATTTTGTCATTAGCACATACATAGGTTAATAATACTACTTGGAACCTTTTGATATCCTTAATAAGGATTTAGACTATGACATAGGCAAGTTATTGTACTCAATCAGTAACAATAAAAGGTTTCTCCAAGTCCATATTCTATTCATATTAACAGGGAAAGAGAACTGAATGCAGTTTCAAAACAATGTTCAAACGCATGAAGTCATGAGGGATAAACAAAGATTTATGCCAAAATTTCATTCATCCACACATATATATATTTCAACAAAAGTTACGTCCTCACAATATTGGATGAGTCTCATCCATTACAAAATAAGATTGTTAGTATCATTGAGGGTTTAAGAACAGGGAAACATCATATTAAGCAGGATTAACTCAGGTGTACAGACTAGGGTTAACAGCTAGACATGGTGGAGTTGCATTCAACTTATAAAACAATTAACATTCAAGTGTAGAAAACAAAACTACAATCTAATTCATAAGAGGTAGGCTGATCATAACAAAATATGTGCGGAATGAACATTGATGTTCACAGAAGTTCATCCTAATAAGACTGTTTCATACTTAGGGATACAATTAACAGCTAGACATATATATTAAGCTTTCATAGTGATGACTCAAAGAGTACTTAAATATTAACAAGCACATATGTAAAGAAAGAGATCATTTAAGCACTTAAACTTCATATGTTTTGGTTAAGTGATGAAGAGTTAAACTGTGAGCTTTCATGTGTGTCCTAGTTAGAATTATCAGACAACAGCCTTAGCAAACAAAATGCAGAAAATAGTATAGTCGGGGTAAGGATCATTGTAGGGTCATTAAAAGTAAACATGAGACCTATGCAAACACAAAAGGTCATTAAGGCATATTAAGTAGCTTAAACACATAGGCTGTTTAATAGGCATTCTTGATACAGAATAAAAGTCAAAGTCATTATGAGCTCTTGGTCACTTAATCAACACTGATAAAATATAATAGATAACCACAGATCAATAACAATGCCATGGTGAACTAAAATAAACAATCATAGACTAACAACAAAGACAATAGATGAAAACACCTAACAGCAAAACAATAGTTCGTTCATGATTTTCAAATGAAGCAATCAAAGGGTGGGTAGAAGTACACAGGCCTTTTATAGGGCAGTAGACCAAACATGGTTTCTAACTTAGCTTATATGAAAACCAAGATTTCAAGCTCTTGGGCAGTGAAGAAACTCAGAAAACAAAAGGAATAGAGATCAAAAGAAATCTAGCCTCTTAACTCGTATGAAATTTTAGACCATTGCTTGCTCTGATTGAACGTTGTTCGATGATGTTAGGTGTAGTTAGTTGTGTTCTTGGTGAGAGCATTTACGAATCCTATTATAGTGCCATTCAATTCCTTAGGCTCAAAAGAATTCTAACTCAGTAGTGGAAAGTGACGAACGAGGTAGTGATGTGAGCATAATCAAGTGAAAATCTAAGAAAATAGAGGGAAATCAATAGCAATTTTACATGAGAAGGGGAATGTTGATCGCTGAAGGAAAACTCCATTGGGTAAGAGCCTCAATGTCCAGAGGTCACTTTGCTTAACCTCTAGACAAAGAATAAGTATTATAACACTGTAAAATGATCATGCATGCCACCCATTTGAAAGAACGAAGGGAGAAATAAGACAAATAGATGTTTCATCTTTTAGGTATAGGTTTCAGATTGGGGATTTTGAATTTAATGATAGAAATGGAAAATAAATCGCCGGCTTCATATCCAAGGGACAATGGAGATGATTTTCAGAGGTTTGATTTGAAAGAACAAGGATGAAATCAGGTTAGTGATGTTTTGAGCGTAGGGTTCAGATTCTGGCGTTTCAAATTTTGTGATTAAAAGAGGAAATAGCAGTGGGATTCACGAATAGGGTGGCATAGAAGATGATTTACAGGGAAATCTCATGACCTTGCACGAATTTGTGCAAGGTCTGGTGATTGATGTTCTTAGGAGGATGAGAGAAGAGAGAACGAAAGGGTAAAGCGGGCGGCTCTATGAGTGGGAAATGATTTTAGGGTTAGGGGGTTTGGGAAGCCGTCTGTAAGGTTAAACTTGAGAGACAGATCTGGGCTGTTGATCTTTTAGATCAACGGTCCTGATATTTAGGGATTTAACAAATTTTATGGGGAATTTTGGTATCCATTAGATCCCTATGATCCAACGGTTAGGACTAAATCTTCTGGCTGTTTAGAAATTAAAAAGAAAATAGAGTAAAAATCATGGGCCATTGATCATAGAAATGGACGGCCCAGATGATTTGTGTTTGTTTTGTGAGTGATAAGGATAGGTGACGTGACATGATCTCATTGGGTTAATGGGAATGGCATGGATTGCTAAAGGGGAGAGGGAGGGAATATGACCTGGGTCAGATGAGGGGTTGGGCCTGGTATTTGGGCTGGTTTTAATTTAAGAAATGGCCCTTGTGTAATTAATCAAGGAATTGCATTTGTAGCCTTTTAGTTTTTATCCCTTTTAAAATTAATTTAATTAAACTTAATTAATTTACAATAAAATGTAATAAAATTATAATTATTATTTATAAAATACTTTGTTTTCTAAATTATAACACTAGTTTTGTATTATCGACATAGTAATCTAATTAATCAAAATTTGGGAAGTAATTCGTTAAATTAATTATAAAACTTCTATGGCGTATCTAAAAATTATTTTAATTGTATTAAAATAATAAATATATTTTTAATAACATAATACTAATTCTAGGTTATTAATTTCAAAACTAATACTTAATTAATTTGTAAAAAAAGGTAATTATTGATAGACAATACTTTCTAAACATTCATTGTAAATATTTAAGTATAAATAAATTTATTTTAAAAGGGAGGGTCAAAATTGACCGTTAACAGCTGCCCCTCTTTGACCGGAGACAATGAAAGAGTTTTTTGGCAAAGAAATTGAACTAAAGCCAATTTTGTCCCGACTTTTAGGCGTACATTGCTGGAATGGCGTGAAGATTATGAGCTGCAGAATTGAGAGTTAAGGAAGATTCTGGTAGGATATTTTAGAAGATTTTGGGAAGTTTGGGATTCTGGCTTCATATTGCTTACATACCTCGGGCTTAACGAGGATCAGACCTCATATGGTGCTGGAGTGAGGATTTTAAGGAAGCGATACTCATAGGAACTGCCCCAGTATCGTATTATGATGATATGACGAGATAGAGGACCGGTCACTCACGATAGCTTGAATTTTGCGGCTTGACTTAAAGGATTTGAAGATTTGGAGTTCCACTGGTCGTTTTGTGCTTGAACATGGATCCTTGGACCGCTAATGAGTTTGTTGTCCATCATAGCATTATAGTTTGGTCTGCTGCTTAGAAAGAGTCCACGTTGCGATATTTATTCCTACAAAAAATGAAATAGACACATACGCATATATTGTAATGCAAAATATATTAAGATTTGATTTAAATGATGCAGGAATGATGATGCCTGGCTACCGGCGAGCCGTTATTTGGGATCGCGATGATGGATACTTGAACTTGACTCGATTTGTTAGCTGGGCTGTATACCATTCCGCAACTGTTTGAACATTGAAAAGTGTCTTTTCTTGTTGGGAGAGCTTGACTTGCAGAGTGTGTCTCCGCTTGTTGCGATAGCTTTGCACTGAGAAATGTCTCCGCTTGTTGGGAGAGCTTAATTTGTAGAGTGCGTCACCGCTTCTTGGGAGAGCTTTGCACCAAAATATAAAGTAATCTCCGCTTGGGAGCGATTGACTTAAAAGGTAATCATGCCTGATGCTGCATGAGAAAAATGTCAAAACATACAACGTAATAGCAAAGGAAAAGAAAAGCATGCCCAAGAGATATTCTTGACTGCGAAGCTAAGTTGCGGCCTTCGATTGGCAGAACATCGGTGACGAGGTTTGCGGCTGTCTATTATGTCCCCCTTGTGACGGAGCAGCAGTGCGTATTGTTCCGTTGGCAGACTGAGCAGTTTGCTATATACAAAGCTTTGATTGGCGAAGCCGACGTTTGATTTGTACAGGGCGCTCCGATCGATTGAGCTGACGATTTTCTATATACAGGAATTCAATTGGTGAAGCCGGTGCCTTGTTTTGTGCAAGGTGCTCCGATTGGTTGAGCAAGCAGTATATACAGGGCTTCAATTGGTGAAGCCGACAACTCGTTTTGTACAAGGTGCTCCAATTGTTTGGGCAAGAATTTTGCTATATAAAGGGTGCCTTTTCCGTATCAGCGGTCTAACTCCGAGGTACCTGCAAAGGATTTAAGGATTAGCTATAGTTGTACCCAAAAGTTTAAGTAAAGGAGAAAGGGTGATAATCTTGGGAAAGTGGTGGATCTGTCGTTTGCCCCAATGTGGTCCCAACATTTCATTGCTTCTTGTTGACCCTGCACTTAAAGAAAAATTCTTAATGGGAGTGGGAGTTGGTTTGTGTCAACCACGGTATCGGTTTTATCCCGGCCCTTGATATGGCTACGGCACGACGTTCGGTAGGTGGAACAAATTGTTGTATTTAAGACAATTTTGAAAAGCTTTGTTTTAAGATAAATGTCATCATTCCGGATTATGACATGCTACGAAAGATTCTCCAAACGTGAATGTCGCTTCTTGAAAACTCTATCCTGTTGATGTTGATCCTTCGTGATGCTTCGACAACGCGGCTTCTTGCCGTTGCGACTGTGTCCTAATTCGAACTAATGCATTACAAGGGTTTTTCCTAAGGTTATGACTGAACCCTTTCTAGTTGCCTACGTATCCAAAACATAATCAGGTTTGAACGTAGTTTGTGGATGACGATAAAAATATGATGAAGATGACTGATCTTGAATCAGGAAGCCTACATATCCAAATGGAATCAAGTCGAGACGTATTTCAATTACAATAGATGCAAAATGGTGAGATTAATAATGAAATGGCCGAGTTTGACTCGGACAACCTACACATCCAAATGGAATCAGGCCAGAACGTAGTTCAATTACAAAAGACGAGTGAACCCGATGAGGATTGCCTACATATTCCTTCCTAAGGAAATCAAGTCAGCGTAGTTCTAGAGAAACATACAGAAATAATGTTTGGATTTTCTATTACAAAAGAAAGGAGGGAGAGAGAGCAAACACTACGTGGGTTGCCTACATATCCCTCCGTGGGAAGTCAGGTTGAACGTAGTTCTGTTACAGCAAAACCTAACTCTAGTTATCTTCAAACATAGTATCTCTTGATTGCGTCTGAGGTGATTGGCTTCGTGTTGATTCTTCCATCCATTTCTGCCAATTAGAGCTCCGCCCAACAACACCTGGTGAATCACATAAGAACCTTGCCAATTTGGTGCAAACTTTCCTTTGGCTTCCTCCTGGTGGGGAAATATTTTCTTCAGAACTAATTGCCCCGGTGTGAACTGGCAAGGCTTCACCCTCTTGTTAAATGTTCTGGCCATCCTGTTCTGATGTTGTAATGACCTGGCCAGTCGTTTTGAGTATTTTAGCCCCGATCCCCTATTTATTTCCTCCTTTATGTTATATTGTTGTTATGTGACTTGTCGGGGTGTTTGGTTTTGATTTCGGGAGAGTTTCAGAGTGAAATGGGACACATAGTCCCTAAATTGGAGGTTTAAGTTGAAAGAGTTGATCGTAGTTGGACTTTTATGTAGACGACTCCGGAATGGAGTTTTGACGGTTCCAATAGATCCGTATGGTGATTTTAAACTTAGGAGCGTGTCTGGATGTTAATTTACAGGTACGTAGGTTGTTTCAGCGTGAATTGGCGAAAGTTAGAAAGTTGAAGGTTTGGAAGATTGAAAAGTTTGAGCGAAAGTTATTTTATTGATATTGGGGTTGGATTTTGATTTCATAAGTTGGAATAGGTCCGTCATGTCATTTTGACTTATGTGCAAAATTTGAAGTCACTCGGAGTTGTTTTGGTATGAATCTGCATTACTTTTGAAGTTCGGAAGTTCATAAGTTCATTAGGCTTGAATCGCTGCGCGATTCGTTGTTCTAGTCTTGTTTTTTGTGGTTTGACGCTTTGAGCTGCTACTAGTTTCTTAGTACGCGATCGCGGGTGGGGGTTCGCGATCACGAAGAGCTGATTGGCAATTGCGGAAATTTGTTCTATGCGATCGCGAGATGGTTTATGCAATCGCGAAGTGTGCTGAGGTTGTTCATCGTGAACGCGTAGGGTAGATCGCGTTTGCGTATAAGGAATGGCAAGGCTGGGGGCTGAGGTAGGTTTGTACTACACATTCGCGTGACCTGGAACACGGTCGCATAGGGTAAGTAGCTTGTTCATCGCATTCGTGACTGGGTTCACACGATCGCGAAGTGTATTTTATTGAACTGGGAGAATTTCTTCTACGTGATCGCAAGTCTTTTTCCGCGATCGCGATAGAGGGCGATTGGGTAGCAGAATAAAATTTCAAAAAACATGGTATTCATCTCATTTTTCATAATTTGGAACTAGAGAGCTCGGTGTGAGGCAATTTTTTGAGCTTTTCAAAGAAATCATTGGGGTAAGTGATTCCAACACGGATTGGGCTATATTTCATAAATCTATTACTACTTTCATCATCTAATTAGTGATTTGAGTTGGAAATTTGGGAAAATTGTGAAAACTTACTAGACTAAATTTTGTGGTTTTGAAAGGCGATTTGAGGTTGAATTTGAGTAATTCTTGTATGGTTGGACTCGTTATCGAATGGGTGTTCGGATTTTGTAATTTTGGTGTCGGGTTTCGAGACACGGGCCCAGGTTAACTTTTTGAGTTGACTTTTTATTTCTTTGCAAAGATCGTAACTTTATGATTCGAAATAGTTTCCTATAGTTTATATTTATGGTATGAAGTTTTTTTTGGCTAAATTCGATACGTTCGGAGTTGAATAATCAAGGGAAAGGCCTACTAGTGGATTGAGTTAGAGTGTTTTTGAGGTAAGTGTCCTGCCTAACTTTTTGTGGAGGAATTACCACTTAGGATTGCTGTTGTTTTGTGATAATTGTGATGTGTAGAAGCGTGTACGCAAGGTGACGAGTGTGCACACGGGCTAAATATGGAAATTTACTGGTTTTAGTTACGCATATTCCTTTCATGCCTTAATTGAGTTATCTTAACATGTTATATTCATAGTCATTAGTCTATTTTGACATGTTCTACTTGTCTTACCTCTTACATGCTAAGTTCTCTACATGATTAGTTGAAGTTATTGTTTCCTTTATTCTATAATCATGATTTAATCGTTGAACTCTTTACTTGAAGTTGTTGTTCTTGGAATATCTTGTTGTTGAAATTGGTATTGACTTATAAAAGTCGTGATTTACATTGAGGCAAAGTGTTAAGTTGTGAAATACTATTCTTGTTGAGTTATTCACTACCGGTTATTAATGTTGAGACTCTTGTGTACGTTGTGGTTGAGCCATGGGCTATTTATTGTGAAATAATCATTGTTGTTGATTTCTTTGGCAAGTTGTGATATTGGGCACTTGAGGTGCAATTTGTGATATGTTGTGGTATTGATACTCATGTAGTGGTATAAGGTTTTGGGGTTGAAACGCATGCGGTGAAATAAGGTGGCCTTGATACGCGTGGCTAGTAGGGGAACAACTAGAAGCCACGGGGTGTGATAAGGTGGGCTAAAAGGCGAAGTGCTATTTCAAGAAAAATGATTTTCAAAACTAAATGCAAGGCTCCCGCGGTGATATAAGAAAGATTGGCAATTATTATTTTGATTTGAGACTACGAGGCGGTACCTCGGTAGTGACTCTTGTTGGTACTTCTCTATTGCTTCACTTGTGTTTGGTTGTTTTATTTCCTTGACTTAACATTTCTTGTTTTCTTCCGTGATGCATTATTTGTCTTGATTATGTGTTTTGGCATATTCCTTACTTGTTTCATTTCCATTGTTATTATTATTGCATTGTTAAGTTATTTGCCCTATTTCTTATTTATTCCAGTAAGGCCTTCACCTGACCTCGTCACTACTCTATCGAGGTTAGGCTTGGAACTTACTGAGTACTGTTGTGGTGCACTCATACTATGCTTTTGCACATTTTTTGTGTAGATCCAGGTAACTCCTACCAGTCCAGGCATCAGTGAGTCGAGTTCGTACTTGGAGACTTCAAGGTACAGTTGTATAGGGATGATCATGACACTGTTGTAGAGCTTGTGACTCGATATCGCCGGGTTTTGGGGAAACATTGTATATTCTAAATTGTAGAGTTTTATTTGTTAAAATTATTGTGTATTTGAGAGTTTATTTTTTATTTCAGATATATTCCGCATGTTTATTAGGCTTACCTAGTCTTAGAGACTATATGCCATCATGACGTCCTACGGAGGGAAATTGGGGTCGTGACAAATATAATTGACCATGGCATACTACATCCATTCTCTTCTCGTTGATGAGCATGATTTCTCCTCTTTGACCCATATCCACTCTGCATCGTCCAATTTGGCCTCTTGAATGACTCTTAAAGATGGTATCTTGACCTCTGCGGGTATCGCTGCTTCAGTGCCATATATTAACATGTATGTCGTTTTCCCAGTGGATGTTCTCGTGGTGGTCCGATAACCCAGTAAGGCGAAGGATAGTTTCTCGTGCCATTGCCTGTGATTGTCCACTATCTTTCGCAGAATTCTCTTGATATTCTTCTTTGCTTCCTCGACTGCCCCATTCATTTGTGGTCTCGCAGATTTCGCTCATGAGGTCGCTATTGAGGTTATTGGCTTTGCCGATGATGATCGACTCCAGTATTCCAAATCTGCAGACGATGTTTTTTCGGACGAAATCCACCACCACCTTCTTTGTGACAGCCTTGTAAGTAGATGCTTCGACCCATTTAGTACAGTAGTCTATGGCTACCAAGATGAAGCGGTGCCCATTTGACCTAGCGAGTTCTATAGGTTCAATCACGTCCATGCCCCAAGCAACAAATACCAAGGGTGAACACATCACATTCAACTCATTCGGCAGAACCGGATAAAATCCCCATGAATTTGGCACTAGTAATACCTCTGCACGTAGTGAATACTATTAATTTCCATAGTCATCCAAAAGTATCCGGCTCTCAAGATCTTCTTGGATAATGGGAACCCGTTTATGTGGGGTCCACACATTCCTGCATACATTTCTTCCAATAACCTGGTCGCCTCGACGACATCTACACATCTCAACAAACCATAGTCTGGGGTCCTCTTGTACAGGACTTCCCCCTTAAGGAAAAAGTGATTCGCCAACCTTCTGAGGGATCCCTTCTCACTATTAGTTGCATTTTTCGGGTACTCTCTGGTTGCAAGGAATCTCCTGACATCGTGGTACCATGGTTTACCATTTGGCTCTTCATCTACATAGAAGCAATAGGCATATTGATCCCTGATCTCTACCCCGATAGGGTTGATGTAGTTCTTATCTGGATGCTGAATCATGGATGATAGAGTTGCAAGGGCATCGGCGGACTCGTTCTAAATCTTGGGAATGTGCTTGAACTCAATCTTCGCGAACTTTTTTGCATAACTCTTTTATGCAGTGCAAGGACGGAAGGATCTTGACATTTTTGGTAGACCACTCCCCTTGGACTTGGTGTATCAATAGATCGGAATCCCCTATGACCAAAAGTTCTTTGACGTTCATGTTGACTGCCATTCTGATCACAATGATGCATGCTTCATATTCGGCCATATTATTGGCACAAGAGAATCTTATCTTTGCCGATGCTGGATAGCGTTGTCTGGGTTCCGAAATTAGGATCGCTCCAATTCCGACTCCTTTGAATTTTGATGCTCCATCGAAAAACATTCTCCATCGAGGATATGATTCTGCAATATCTTCTCCGGCAAATAATGCCGCTTCGTCGTGAAAATACATAGTGAGCGACTCGTAATCCCCAGCCACTGGATTTTCTGCGAGGTGATCGGCTAAAGCTTGCCCCTTGATAGCCTTCTGAGTTATGTACACATTGTCAAACTCGCTGATGAGACTTTGCCATTTAGCTAGCTTTCCGGTAGGCATCGGCTTCTGGAAGATGTACTAGAGCAGGTCGAGACGAGATATCAGATGTATAGTGTATGCTAACATCTAATGCCTTAGTTTCTGGGCAATCCAAGTCAAAGCACACCAAGTGCATTCTATCAAAGTGTATCTGTCTTCGCATGGCGTGAACTTCTTACTTAAGTTGTAGATGGCCTGCTCCTTTCTCTAATTTCGTCATACTGTCCCAACACATACAAAGGCATTATCCAGGGGGAGGGGGGGAAGTAGCACAAGTGGATTTGACAATTACTCCTTAATTCTGTCGAAGGCTTTCTGACACTCTTCTGTCCATTTTGTGGCAGTATCCTTTTTAGCAACTAGAAATGGGTTCACAGATTACTGGATTGGGCTATGAAACGACTGATGTAATTTAGTCTACCTAGAAAACCCATCACATATTTCTTACTCTTGGGCGATGGAAATTCTTGAATGACATTGATTTTTGATGGGTCTAGTTCTATCCCTTTTCTGCTTACGATGAAGCCCAACAATTTTCCAGCAGGGACCTGAATGCGCATTTTGCCGGGTTCAATTTCAATTTGTACTTCCGTAGACGCTCGAAAAATTTCCTCAAATTGTCTAAGTGCTCTGAACTCCTTCGAGACTAGATGATGACGTCATCCACATATACTTCGATCTCCTTGTGAATCATGTCGTGAAAAAAGGTCGTCATGGCCCTCATGTAGGTGGTACCATCGTTCTTGACACCAAATGACTCTATAGCAGTAAACTCCCCAAGGTGTGGTGAAGGCTGTCTTTCCTACATCTTCCTCGTGCATCAAAATCTAGTGGTATCTAGCAAAACAATCCATGAACGACTACAGTTCATGCTTTATGTAGTTGTCGATGAGGATGTGGATAATTGGTAAAGGGAAGTCGTCCTTTTGACTAGCTTTGTTGAGATATCGGTAATCCATGCATATCCTGATCTTCTCGTCTTTCTTGGGTATTGGGACGATATTTGCCAACCAGCTAGGAT
Source organism: Nicotiana obtusifolia (assembly GCA_002018475.1). Taxonomy (NCBI): domain Eukaryota; kingdom Viridiplantae; phylum Streptophyta; class Magnoliopsida; order Solanales; family Solanaceae; genus Nicotiana; species Nicotiana obtusifolia. The sequence continues at coordinate 234,693 of MCJB01047964.1, read as the reverse complement.
AATTGGTGACCCTTACCACATTTGCCTCTATCTAATTGGTTACTTCCTCTTTTATCCTCATACACAAATTGGGCTTGAATTTCCTAGGTTTTTGCTTTGGCTAGTGGTTTGGCGGGATCGGTAGGCAGCCGATGCGAGACAATGTCAGTACTTAATCTCGGCATGTCATCATATGACCATGCGAACACATCGATGTATTGTCGGAGGAGCTCAACCAGTTTTTCCCTCTGCTCTGCTTCTAGGTGAATGTTGATTCTGGTTTCTTTCACGTCTTCTTCACTTTCGAGATTGACCACTTCCGTTTCTTTGAGGTTGGGATTTTTCTAACTCTCCAGCTGTTCGATCTCTTATGGGAGATTGTCTGGCATCATACTCTTGTCATACTCCTCGAAATCTAGGTTGTTTCGCTCAACAGTTTTGTTACATGTCACAATCGCATAACACAGGTTTTTATCGTTTTTATTACTGAAAAGAAAAACTAAGTATAAATGAAGCGGTAAATAAAGTTGTAATATTTTAAGAAAATGATTCTTTTGTTTCGTCAAAAGAGGAATGCCTAAACGTTCAAAAGAGGCAAATGACAAAAAGGTACAGACACGGTGCATGCCTCAATTAACCGTGTTCTTTCAAAAGAAAACTTTTCCAGTTCCATACTACCAAGACTCCCAGTGAACCAAAGATGGACCGGCAGTCCAGTTCCGCAGCTTCTCTCTTAGTTCAGCATCCCTGATGGCCGGTGTCTTGATGTTAGTTCCTTCACAGCAATCTTCAATCATATTCATGAACATCCTTCCATTCCATTGATGATATCATCTTCTTGTGTTGAACTCTGGCCCGTACCCGAAACATGCTCTAGCACAAAAACCTTTTTTCCAGAACTAACGGTATGAGTTTTCCCCTTCGGAGGCTGATATCCTATGCCGGTCCTTCCCTTCTTCCCATTAGGTTCAATTGGCTCTGTAATCCCATCTGACCTGGCTCCTAGCCAGGTTCCTGGTCTGTATCCATATTTCATCATCTCCCTCATAGCCATTTTGGATCTATACGGCAACTGCATTCCTAAGTTTTGTTCAGTCTCTTCTATTTTGGTGGTCTGCAAGATTTCCACTACATAGAAAGCAACGCCGTCTAGTCCTTCAATGAACGGGAATGCGTGCTCCTAATAAGCTAATTGACCTCATTCACCATGGACCACGATCTCCTAACATCCCCACTCAAATTTGATGCATTGGTGTTAGGTGGATGGGACTGCCCCTTCCATATGTATCCAGGGCCTTCCTAGCAGCAAGTTGTATGAAGAAGAAATATCCATTACTTGAAACAATATGGGAAATTCAAATCCCTTACCCTTACATGGATTTCCTTGACTTCCCTCAAATGGATTCCTAACTCCCGTAGAGTAGAGAGCGGACAGATGTTGACTCCTGACCCTCCATCAACCAGCACTCGGGACACCACCTTGTCCCCACATTTGACAGTTATATGAAGAGCTTCGCTGTGACTTACGCCTTCGACGGAAGTTTGTCTCTTCTGAAAGTGATCATATTTGCTTCGACCATTTTCCCAATTATTGTAGCCAGCGCCTCACTGGTGGTGTTGCTTGGCACACTTACCCCACTTAGTACCTTCATTAGGGTATCCTTATGACTATCAGAGCTCATTAGAATGTCCATCATTGATATTTGCGCCAGAGTTTTCTTCAGCTGCTCCTCCATGGAGTACTCTTTAGTCGACATTCTCTTCCAGAATTCTGTGGCTTCTGGGTTTGTTATGTGCCTTCTTTGAATCTTCTCTCTTCCCATATTCCCGCTATTTGCATCTTCAGGAGCGTAACATCTCCCTGACCTAAGCATACTGTGGGATTCTACGGAGTCTTTCATCTTGTCCTTCCCCTTTTGCTGGTATGTCCATGGGACAATGTTGCATTCCCGATGCTCTTCGTCCTCTGTAGCAATGGCAGGTTGTCGCTGATAAGTCTGACCTGTCACCATGGATTACTTGAACTGTGATCATCAAAGTCCTTTGAGGTGGGATCCTTGCGGCCTCTGCATTTCTTATTGTGACAATAGTTCCTTTCAAACCATATTCTTCATCCAATGTGATCATGTTGACCCCCTGGTTTCACTGATTTGGCAGTGGATTGCGATTCACATTGGTCGGAGCCAGAGTGTACTGAATGGCTCCGCTCTTGATCAGTGTATCAATTTTAATTTTCAACTTAAAACAATCTTCAGTATCATGCCCAGGCACGTTTGAATGATACACGCACCTTTTTGGTTGCATCAAATACTTAGAGGGATACTCAGGAACCCTTCCTTCCACTAGAGGTATCAATCCTGCTCTTCTCAATTTCTCGAACAATTGGGCTAGAGGCTCATCAATCATGGTATAATTTATGGGACCCCTCTCTTCAAAATTGGGACGATGGCGTGGTGCATAAGTGGGTCGTTTTTGGTAGGTAGTGGTTTGGATGGGAGCTTATGGTCGTTCTGGGTTCAGGTTGTTGTGGGCTCAAAGAGGGTTATATTGAGGTTGGGTGTTGTAGACTGCAGCATAAGCAGGTGGTGGCGAATGGCTGTTTGGGGAATAGGAAGTGTTTCCATGATGTGGGTTGGGTTGATAGTAAGGGACGACTGCTGAGACTTCTTCTTCTTTCTTCTTTCCGCTATGGATTGACCCTAATCGGATTGCCTTGCTGGCTGCTTGCAGTGCAGCCATGGATTGTACTTTGTAAGATTTTATACCTTCTTCTAAGAAATCTCCCATCTTGACCAGTTCGGGGAGTTTCTGTCCCATCATTCCTATCATTTTTTCAAAGTATATCCCTTCCTAGGCCATGATGAAATACTTGGTTAATTCACTGTCGTCTAACGGAGGTTGTGCCCTGGAAGCTTCTGACCTCCACCGACGTGCATATTCTTGGAATGACTCGGATGGCTTTTTCTGCAGGTTTACCAGTGCGAACCTACCGGGAGTGATCTCTGTGTTGAATTGAAAGCGATTCATGAAATCTTCCGCCATACCTTGCCGTGTTCTCCAGTTTCGCAGATCTTGTCGAGTATACCAGGTAAGTGCTTCTCCCGTCATGATCCTTATGAACAACTTCATTCTCAACTTCTCATTCCTTCCTATTCCAGCTAACTTGTCACAATATGCCCTCAAATGTGCGTTTGAGTCACCCGTCCTATCAAAGATATCAAACTTTGGAGGCTTATACACTACTGGCATATCCACATCCGAAGGGATACACAAATCCTCATAGTCCAAACTTTCACTTCCCCGAGCGACTTGTAGGTTGTTCATTTGTTTTCTCAAGATTTATAGCTGCTCAGACACTGACTCCTCTTCTTACGCCTAGATCCCCTTTCTATCTAGCATATTGGTCAATCTCATAAGGCACCCTGACCGTGACAGGTGTTGTAAAGGTAGGTTCAAAAACGGCATATACAGGAGGAATATATCGCTCATGGACGGTGGTATGTGCCACGAGTATGTGCTAATTTGGGTGAGTGGTAAAAGTAACTCCGTCATGAGAAGGGGTATGAGTGGTATTAGTGGTAATAGGTGAGTTTTATGGTATTTGAACGTACAGTGGTACGTAGGGAGTGTGGATAGGGGAATTCGGTAGGTTTGCATGGGTTACTGGAGGTATGATTTGAGTGGTGGGGACTGAAGTTGGGGTGTTGTTGGTTTGGCATGATGTGGAAGGAAAATGGTCTAGGATTGAATCCAAAGTAGAAAAGCGAGGTGGTTGAGGGAGCGTTGTCATGGTCAGATGTGCTAGTTCCCTGATATGTTATACTTCCTCCCTTAAAGACTCCATCTCCTGGGCCATCCTGGCCACGTATTCATCATTCCTCGTATCGGCTATGACCAGAGCATGTTCAGTCAGGTTTTCTATAGCAGACCTCTTCCCTTTTTATCTTAAGGTGTACTGGTTCCGCCAGTTTCGGGTTGACACAAACCTACCTTCTTTGTTGGAGTAATAATACAATAAGAAACGAAAGAAAAAGAAACAAAGAAAGAAAAAGAAGTCAGTTTCTTTATTTATACAGTAGAAAATAAGATAGAGCAATTAATTCACGTATTCAGGCAAGCGTGTTTTCCTAGAATTTGTGGGACCTCTCATTGCAGAAGGTGGGCATAAATCGCGAATGTTTGACAAACAATTAGACTTGACACATTTAACTCCGAAGAAAGTTTTGTTTTCACTGATAATGTTTGGATTGAGATAAGTGGGAATAAAGGTTACATTACTATTTCTAATATTCATGGAACTGCATGGGCTTAAACAACTTGCCCTTTAGGAAAATAAGAAAACTAGGGATACGGATACAAAGTGGGAAAGGAGGGAAAATCAACCAACTTCTAGTAACCATCCCCGGAATCATTCCACATCTCCACTTCGTCTTCCGGCTCTTCCTCCGGATCTTCCTTTGGATCTTGTTCAAGCTCCTCTTCGTCATCATTGAACTCAGACTCCTCCCCTAAATCTCTCTTTGGCTCTGTCTTGGATTTTATCTGGATGCACTCCATTACCTAATCATCATCTTCAGCAGGTGACAACATGGGATCGATGGATCCTGGGACCACTTGACGGTGCATCGATGTAGTCACAAGGAAATGTGCAGAATCTCATCGTAGATTTGCAATGCAGCCACTGCGTTCTCCAGCCAAGCTATACTCTATCTGCTTGGTCGAGCTAGCTCGTCTTCCTCGTTGATCCAGACATAGTACTCCGGAGGGCACCACGAGTTTTGACGCATCAGCATTGTGACCAGATCGTTCCACTCTTCTTCGAGCCTTCTTATTCTTGGGATTGGTATTTGTCCATTTTACTCGTCCTCATATAGCGATGTTATCTTCCATAGAGGCACATCCTGGATCATCTCGAACTGTCTGAGAACCCGCAAGGGTGAGTATGGTTGGACGCTCTCAAGTCCTATCAGCTCGATGAAGTGTTTCTAAGGAGTCCTTAGGATCGCCCTCCCTCCTAACCTTGACAGCTTCTAATTAACCTATTATCCGCTTAGATTAGTTAGCATCTCTCTCCACTCCTCTTGTCCATGCGGGGAGACCCAATATCTCATCCTCTCGTTGTGGCTACGGATCATATTGCTGACACCTGCAAAGTAGTTAATGGTGGTCTCTCGCTGGAAGAAATGTTTTATGGCCCAGATCTGAAGCAGTAAGTTCCAACCTTAAAGAAATCATACCCCCGTGCAAATACAGACAAAGCCCTTAGAATCTCAGCTAGCACCATCAATACCAGGGTAGCTTGAAGGTTGCCACGAAAGGTCGCGAGAACTACAGGTAATAAGCTGATGTTGATCCGACCCCTTCTTTGTGGGAAGACCAACAATCCCGACAATTCCAATGAGAAAGCGATCGGCCTGAGACTCTCCCACGTCGCTTGATCACACTAATATTCCCCCGAATAGCTTTCACGATGTCCGAACCTATCGAACAGCTGATCTAGGTTCACCCATCCATCCTCGATATTTCTCAGACCTCGACTGCTAGCCAGACCTAAAGCATCCAAGAACCTGTAATTGGGCATAGTGACTGGTAGTATTAGTCTCCTCCATGTAAACGGCAGCTCCGTGAAACTAGTAACTTCTTCCAATGTCGGTACTAACTCACAATCAGCAAACTTGAGCACTACCTTAACTGGATCCCAGAACTCTATCAGTAGGCGAGTTAGCACCCTGTCTGATCGGATGTTTAGTAAAGCGGTTAGTTTCCCCAGGTGTATCCGAATCTCATCTCCATATTCCTGGCGGATGTTCTTCCACCACTGCTTCAATTTGTGTGGCGCTCCCATCACCATATTGATCTCGGGGATGTTTTGGTTGATTTCCATTTCTTAAGTGGGTAAAGAAAGGTTTGGTAAGTGTTTGCTTTGGATCTTTAGATGTCTCGCCAGGTTTGTTCGTCTTTCCATAGAAGTCATGTCATTGGGTACATGACCCGTTGACATAAGGGTGATTTTCCTAATTGTGTGTCACTGCCAAGGACCGACTCACCTAAGGTTTATGCAATATGACCTAGTTTTGCTAGATATACTATTTCCTACTTTTCAATTGCACTGAAGTCTGCGAGAAGTTATGTCATTTGACCTGACAAGGCCATTCTCTGAAACTAAAGAGTTTTGAAAAGAAAGTTCGGAGGGGTATAAAAGACAACCATCGTGTGCCATTGTGCGTGATAGTGTATGGCCAAAACTCAATAGGAAGAAGTGTGATGACAGTATATGCAATGCGGTAACAGATAAGGGTGTAACAACATTAAGAATGATAAATAAGAAAGCAAATAAAGCGGGTAAGCATGTAATTGTAGGTTTAAATACTGTTAAAGAAATATACAAACAAATCTAAGTGCCAAATTCAGTCTAAGTCTACTAAGGTCAGAACCTAAGTTCTATTCCCCAGCAGAGTCGCCATGTTGTTGTACACTATTTTGCACAAGTCAAAACAAGATTCAACTTGTGGTTTCTCTGTTGTTGATGAAAGAGAGTCTCCACCAAATATTTAAAGGTATATTAGGGTACCTATTTAATTACTAAAGGTCATATTCTTCATTAGTCTGCTAACCGGTGAGATTATGGGTAAGGGTTCTTGCTCTTCTTAGGGGAAGATGTTAGGCATCCCTTAAAATCTTTTTGAGGTAGCTCCATAGGACTTAGACCAGATTTAGGACTAATTATTTATATATGCTTTAACTAGTGCTTAAAAGTGTAGATTACCTATATTAGGGCGTAATACCTATAAGGGAAGAGTGTAGTTTAAAGAGGTATGGGTTTATAAAAGAATCTTTGGGAAAATAATATTAGTATATATATGCTTGAAAAGAGCTTTGGAGGATAGGATGTTTGTGGGAAAATGTCTAAAAGAAAAGCTAAGTTAAAACATTTTTGTTTCCTAAGAAGTTCATGTTACTCTAATGAGGTGAAGGTGTTATGAACATAAGCCTAAGATATACTGCGGTTTTTAAATATTAGGCTTGAAGAAAACCATTTGAATGTCCTTGTTTTGGGGCAGCAGCACCTTGGTTTTCAAAAGGAGTTGATTTCCTTTTAGAAAGTTAAGCTCGTAACTCGGTTCTGGTTTTTTTCCTTTTTGAAAGAGGGACTGCCACCTTTATTAGGCCTTTGGGCTTCAAAATCTTTAAAAAAGAGTTAGCAAGGCATAATGAATTAGTAATAACTCATGATTACTGAATGTCGAATTAATTGCTAACTAATTCTTCTTTTAATCCTAGGTTTTTTAAAACTTACCTAATTTTATGAATTAAAAGATAAAATAAAGCATTCAATCCAATATTTAATTGCCATATACATGTGAGATAAAACAACAGGAACACAGTAAAGAATAACGACATAGTGAAACTATTGAATAATGAAAACAGTAAATAAAGGAGCAAAGGGAAACAAAGGACTCTAGTGTTTGGGCGTCAAAAAGGCAGGCCCAACAATACAGGGACGAGCAACAGCTAACTCTGGACCTTCTGAGACATAGCATGTCTGGACTTGGGCCTGAGTTCTTAAAGAACTCAGCAGGCCCAAATCATTTTATATGTTTAAGAAAAGAGAAAGTCATTAGAAAGATCACGTCATATACATGATCATGCATGGGAACTTGTGAGTTAAGAATAAAGGGATGATAACTAATAGTAGTTAAACACTAAGAAGGTTATACTAATGGGGCGGTTGTGTATAGTAGATGATCCACATTGAACACCTTACGTTGTCGTTAAACACTAAACCCAAAGAGAATAACAAGTGTTAATGAATCAAAGGCTAAGTAGGGAATGCCACTCAAGGTCAATGCCCCCTTTGAATCCCCCGACACTTCAAAGTTCCCAAGGGTCTCAAGGCCCAGGGCAATGATTGTGCCGGGGAGGAGAGTAGCCCAACCTAGAGTTAAACCTTACTCCCACATACCTCTAACCACTAACGACTAATTCTTCCCTGTAGGTTTGAGTACCAATGAGGCTCTTTCAATGTAAACCAACTACCATGACATTCCCTACCACAGAAGCATACCCTTTCTTAACAGAATAACATAGGAAACATAGAAACAATTTATTCTCCATGGCTATGTTTTCGATATTAAATGAATAAACACATGTTGAGCAGGTTTAAAAGTCAAGTTTCCTAGCACACATGGAAATAGGAACACTTATACAATTGTTATTAAAGAACCAAACAACTAGATTCAGACATCTCACAGACAGATAAAAGCACATAGTATAGAGTTGCAATAGCTTAGGGGTATAGATGATATTGCCCTAATAGATTGATCTCAGATTAGTTAGACATCAGATTTTGACATTAGCACACACATTGGTTATTAATACTACTTGGAACCTTGTGAAATCCTCAGTAAAGATTCAGACAATGACATAGGCAAGTTATCAGACAATGACATAGGCAAGTTATTATACTCAATCAGTAACAACAAGAGGTTTCAACAAGTACAGATTTAAATCAGATTAACAGGGAAAGAGAAAACTGAATGCAGTTTCAAAACAGTGTTCAAAAGTGTGAAGTCATGAGGGATAAACAATGATTTATCCCAAACTTTCATTCATCAACACATATATAGATTTCAACAAAAGTTATGACCTTACAAGATAGGATGAGTCTCAACTATTACAAAATCAGATAGTCAGTATCATTAAGGTTTTAAGAACAGGAAACATCATACTAAGCAGACTTAACTCATCTGTAGAGACTAGGGTTAACATCTGGACATTGTGGAGTTGCATTCAACTTATAAAACAATTAACATTTAAATACAACAGACACAAATACAATCTAATTCCTCAGAGGTAGGCTGATCATAACAACATATATGCGGAAGGACCACTGATGTTCACAGAAGTTCATCCCAATAAGACTGTTTCATACTTAGGGATACAATTAACAGCTAGACATGGATATGAAGCTTTCATAGTGATAACTCAATGAATACTTAAATATTAACAAGCACTTATGTAAAGAAAGAGGGCATTTAAACACTTAACTTCAAATATTTTAGATAACTGATGAAGAGTTAAACTGTGAGCTTTCATGTTTGTTCTAGCTAGGATTATCAAAAAATAGCCTTAGCAACAAAATGCAGAAAATAGTATTGCAGGGGTAAGGATCATAGTAAGGAAATTAAAAGTAAACCTGAAACTTATGCAAACACGAAAGGTCATTAAGACATATTAAGTAGCTTAATCACATAGGGTGTTTAATAGGCATGCTTGATACAGAATAGAAGTCAAAGACACTAACAACAAATCATTACCTACATCGTGAGATGCAGGCCCCGGGCAGAAAGGGACGCAGTATATTTAAATTGCACTGGTATGTAAAACAACTGAAAGAAAGAACCGTAAATGCTGGAACTGAAATTGAGATGATAACTGAGAATCGATAATTGATAACTGAAATGATAACTATTTAAACTGAAACTAAAATGATAACAGAACTGATAACTGATAACTGAACAAAGGAAGTAAGGATATGAATACTCCCTCTTCTGAATGATGAACAGCCTGATTATCTGAATAAACTATGGTCTCAGGCCCAATATATATGCACAAGCTACGGCCTCGGGCCCAAGTATAGGTATACATAACTACGGCCTCAGGCCAAAAAATGCATAAAGCAACAACTACGGCCGCAGGCTCAAACATGCAAAAAACATAAACTACGACCTCGGACTCAAAAATGCATAGAGTATATAAACTACAGTCTCAGGCCCAAATTCAGGTGTTCAACATTCAGGGATTTAGATTCTGGAACTGCAAATCATACTACAATATGTGATGCTGAAATACTGAATCATATTGACTTACATGATATTGGAATACTGAATAGGACTAGAGTGAAACATGTATTCTTGAACCGATTATGAAAACGGAAACTTCAATTGTTTATGACATGCAGAGTAATCTAGATTGAGACTCATGGGAATCAAACCCACGTCTATATTGGCTACGCACTAAGCTAACAATATTCAGAAGGAAAGTCATGAACGAGTTATGAAGCTAGATAACAGAAGTTCTGCAACTATTCAAGGAACTAGGCTTAACTATATTTTTGAGGAAGTAGTAACGTCGTAAAAGAAACGTAGTGTAGGAAGAATCATTAACATTCCCAAACATAGAGAGTTAGCCTCAAAAACTTGGATTCTGGCCCTTTAAGCTTATCACAAAGTTTGTCGCATCTTTTTCAACGATAATCTATGTCAATATATATCAAGATGAACCAATATTAGCATTAATTCTAATGTTTTAGTCACTTAGAAATTTTATCAAACACCTTATGGGCGTAAAGCTTCATAGCCCTTAGTAATTGGTCTTTTCTTCACCAAGTTCTCATTCTACTACTTCTGGGTGATTCTACAATCCCACATAGATGTAACTAACACCATTTCTCATCACCCAAATGTTTACAACAATTATAACAACCAAAAACCCTAGCATAGTTCATATGGTTCTCTATATAAAACCCATTTTCTGTTCTCCCAAAACTCATCAATTCGTAGTTGTAAATGATTAGAGAGTAGAAAAATTACCTTTTAAAGTTCAATCCTCTTGAATTCGAGTTATAGGGTTTCTTTTTTCAACAATGATGTCTCGATCGAATATCTAATGATCAGAAGAGTTTACCAACAGTAATAAGGTGTTGGAGAATTCGGAATTAACTTAGAATCATCGTTAGAACGTACCTCAGATGATGGAGGGACCTTGGAGAAGTTAGGTTCTTGAGGGTTTCCCTTTCTAGAGTAGATTTTCGTGTTGGGATGTGGGGGAATGAGGTATGGCTATTAAATAAGTGAACACGTCCAAAAATTTAGGAGGGAAATAAAAATAGCTCGAGTAAACATCATTGGTGCGACGCATCGTCTGGGGCGCCAAAATAACTGTACAATGCGCCATCAGAGGCGCCAAAACTACAGTGCCTTGCACTATCTGGGGCACTGAGGTCGATGCCCTAGACAGTGCCTTGCACAATCTGGGGCGCTGAGGTTGATGCCTTGGACAGTGCTTGCACTATCTGGGGCGCTTCGTTTTCATTGGCTTGCACTATCTATGGCCATAAGACGGACCTCCCATAAACTTAGTTGATTCTATTGAATTTTATGCACTAACTCTCGGTCTTGATTTTAAAACAGTTGTTTCCACCCACACTCATCCTGATAGGACTTAACATGTCCAAAAAGGACACATTAATACTCATTTAATGCATCCACAACTAATCCGATTTTACAGGGTGTTACATTATCCCCCCCCCCCCCGG
>MCJB01047964.1:201083-223377 GCA_002018475.1 Nicotiana obtusifolia | reverse complement strand
CCCCCCCCCCCCGGGATCATTCGTCCTCGAATGATTGTCCTAATTGTAATTGCTTCTTTCTCTAAACCTTAAACGGGACTGATGGAAACATGTGGAACTGTCCTGAACACATGCATACTAAACTGAATGGATACAAGATTACTGATGTGCTGAGATACTGAACTGAATAGCTACTGAATTGAATGGCTACTAAACTGACTGAACACTGAGCTGGCTGGATACTGAAAGGCATGGAGATTATAATATAAGTTCTAAATGAGAAGGATAACTACCTCGACATTTCTCTAATATACCTACCAGCTAATAGATCATAACGCTAACTTCATAGGGCATCATAATATGCATAACATGAAAGATATACATGAATACTGGTATGTTTTGGATACGTGAATTATGAACTAACATGGACATACGAATACTGAACTGGCACGAATATTTGAGTACTGAACTGATATGAATATCTGAGCACTGAACTAATATTGATATCTGAGTACTAAGTTGGCATGAATATCTGAGTACCGGACTGACATGAGTATCCGAGTTCTGAACTGACATGAATGTTATAACATGAGATTTGAATACTGGAAACATAAATGTCGTGACATGAGATCTGAATACTTGAAACTTGAATGTTATAACATGATACGTGAGATACTGGATGTACAACTGTCCATTTTGTTTTTTGGTGGCAACTCTAACTCACAATCTACTTGCCCGATCCTCCATAGGATCTTATATGGCCTTATGCATCTAGGACTAAGCTTTCCTTTCTTTCCAAATCTTACAGCACCTTTCATAGGTGAAACTTTCAGAATCACTCAATCATCAACTTGAAACTCTAGGTTTCTATGCCGCACGTCTAAATAGAACTTTTGGCGACAATGAGCCGCTTTCAAAATCTCATGAATCAACTTGACCTTCTCCATATCTTGATAGATGAAATTTGGTCCCAACAACTCTGCTTCACCAACTTCGAACCAAGTAATTAATGATCTACACCTTCGCCCATACAGATCATGCTTCTAGAATGAGCGAGATAATCCTATTATAAGGTATATATTTATAATCTCCACTGAAGGATATGTGTTCTGAGAAAAACACTTGGTTTTCTGCTGCTCGGCTTTCACTTGCTGACAATTCAGATACCTGGCCACAAATCTTGCGACGTTCTTTTTCATGTCGTTCTACCATTAAATATCCTTGAGATCATGATACATCTTTGGGCAACCTGGGTAGATATAACACCTGGAATTATGGGCTTCTAACATGAACCTCCTCCTCCAAGTCCATCTATGTCTGGACACACAATCCGTCTTGGTACCTCAATGTACCATCATCTCCCCCTTTGTTCAAAAGCCATCGTCTTATTCTTGTGAATCCCCTCTTTTAGCTACAACAAGTAGGGATAATGAAACTATTTATCCTTCACTTCGACTACTAAGGAGGAACAAGTCCTGTTCTGGAAAACAACTCCACTACCTTCGGAGTCTGAAAGTGGAACTCCTAGCTTGACTAAGGAGTGAGCTTCTTTCACCGTAGTTATCTTGTCTGTCTCAATCATGACCTATACTTCCCATACTGGATTATCTTTTAATGTTACTTCCTGAAAACACCAATAGTATTGTTGTGAGCTAATTCTTTGACCAGTACGTCGAAGATTAGAGTCTCGTGCAATGGAACTACCCTCGTTACACATAACTAGACATGATTTTATAGATTTTCTATGATCACTTTTTCATCAATAACTAATCTCAGTGATCATTCTACTTACCTCGTGTTTCATGCACACGCTAGGCTCAGTCCATGTGGTAATTATATCATTTCCCCTCATTACTAATGTAGGTTCTTTTTTTTTTTTTTTGTATCCCATGCTAACGTTTCGGGTTTCAATCTCCAACTAGACTTACTGAAAATTTCCTCATCACCCCTTAGACCAAAGGTTAAGGTCTTGTTGGGATCCAAACAACTTTCCTTATTTTCTTCAATTCTTTGCACTTTACGTCAATGACGATTCATCTTCCAACTTACTTTTGAGAAATCTTTCTTACTAGGAAAAACTAAATTATTCACATAAACAGAATGCTAATGTATTCATAACTATCATGCACAATATTAATAATTTAACTATGCTCACACTGACAATCTTGAGGGAAACCCCTTTTCAATAACTCTCAAAGGCTATAGTTCTGTAGTTTGCTCTCTTACTGCCCAACTAATTTTTCTTCCACTTTCTCTGTACATCGAGTTTATACTTAAACACTTTGAGTTCGAACATGCATTCGATGTTTCAAATAGTTTTTCACTCACTAGTGTTAACTTGGCAAAATAAATTAAATCGTACCTCTACTAGCTTTGCTGAAATTTCTAATTCACTGTATCTACTCAAAACCTACTTACTATTGTTTTACTTCCCACCTGTTAGCATCATATTTTCTTATTCTTCTTTGAATAACTAAAGTGATGCATAAGTTTATGCCTAACGTCCCTTACCATCCGGCCCTATTTTGTTGTCGCATACTATCCTCTCTTTTTTTGAACTATGTACATGGATTGCACTTAGGGAAATTTCATTTCTCTTAAACGAAATTGGAATATCTAAAACCAAACTTTCTATAAATTCAAAATCAATATTAGACTACAAACATTCGGGGTAAACACTTAGTGACATAACCAAAGGGGAACTGTCATATTCTTTATCTCACAATAATAGGTGCTTCTTATAGTAACTTACTAATGTGGTACTTTCTAGTTCTAATGTGAATAACTCTGAACAACGTAAAATCATTCCCTGAAATTCAATATCGACTGCTCTTGATTCTCATTTTGTACCTCATATCTTCTTATTCATATGCATGAATCGTACGAAAGGCACATCTTTGGTAATAACAAACGTTCCGACTCCTATTTATATTGCCCTTAGGATCTTTTGCGTCCAAAACAATAATGATCAATCTTTGTTTTCTGCTGCTCGACTTTCACTTGCTGACAATTCAGATACTTGGCCACAAATTATGCGATGTTCTTTTTCATGTCGTTGTACCATTAAATCGCCTTGAGATCATAATACATCTATGGGGAACCTGGGTAGATATAACACCTGGAATTATGGGCTTCTAACATGAACCTCCTCCTCTAAGTCCATCTATGTCTGGATACATAATCCGTCTTGGTACCTCAAAGTACCATCATCTCCCCCTTTATTCAAAAGCCCTCGTCTTATGCTTGTGAATCCCCTCTTTTAGCTACAACAAGTAGGGATAGTCAAATTTTTTCTCCTTCACTTCTATTACTAAGGAGGAACAAGTCCTGTTCTGGATAACAGCTCCACCACCTTCGGAGTTAGAAAGTCGAACTCCTAGCTTGACTAAGCAGTGAACTTCTTTCATCGTAGTTATTTTGTCTACCTCAATCATGACCTATACTTCCCATACTGGATTATCTTTTTAACCTCTTCTTGAAAATACCTATAGTATTGTTGTGAACTAAGTCTTTGACCATTATGTCAAAGATTAGAATTCGTGCAACGGAACTACCCTCATTACACATAATTGGGCATGATTTTATCGATTTTTTGTGATCACTTTATCCTCAATAACTAATCTCGGTGATCATTCTACTCACTCGTGTTTCATGCACTCTCTAGGCACGTTCCATGTGGTAATTATATCGTTTTCCCCTCATTACTAATTTAAGTTCTTTCTTTTTTTGTATCCCATGCTAACATTTCGAGTTTCAAATCTCCAACTAGACTTACTGACAATTTCCTATCCCCTTAGACCAAAGGTTAAGGTGTTGTACTTGCGGATATTTCTCTGTTGTTAGGATCCAAACAACTTTCCTTATTTTCTGAAATTTTTTATTCTTTACGTCAATGATGATTCATCTTCCGACTTACTTCTGAGCAATCTTTCTTACTAGGAAAAACTAAACTATTCGCATAAACGGAATGCTAATTTATTCACAACTATCATGCACAAGCTTAATAATTTAACTCTGCTCACGTGAACAATCTTGGGGGAAACCCTTTTTCGATAACTCTTATAGGCAATTCTTCTGTAGTTTGCTCTATTACTGCCTAGCTGAGTTTTCATCCATTGTCACTGTACTTCGACTTTAAACTTAAACACTTTGGGTTCTAACATGCATTCGGTGTTTCAAACTCTTTTTCACTCACTAGTGTTAACCTGGCAAAATAAATCAAATCGTACCTCTACTAACTTTGCTGAAATTGCTAATTCACTGTATCTACTCAAAACTTACTTACTATTGTTTTACTTACCACCTACTAGCATCATATTTTCTTGTTCTTCTTTGAATAACTAAAGTGAAGCATAAGGTTATGCCTAACTTCCCTCACCATCCAACCCTATTTTGCGGTCACATACTATCCTTTTTTTTCGAACTATGTACATGGATCGCACTTAGGAAAATTTATTTGTCTTAAACGAAATTAGAATGTCTAACACCAAACTTTCTATACCTTGTAAAATCATATCAGACTATAAACATTCGGGGTAAACACTTAGTGACATAACCGTAGGGGGAACTGTCATATCTTTTACCTCACAATAATAGTTGCTTCTTATAGTAACTTACTAACGTGGTACTTTCTAGTTCTAATGTGAATAAATCTGAACAACATAAAATCATTCCCTGAAATTCAATATTGGCTGCTCTTGATTCTCATTTTGTACCTCATATCTTCTCAGTCATATGCATGAATCGTACGAAAAACACATCTTTGGTAATAACAAACGTTTTTGACTCCTATTTATTTTGCCCTTAGGCTCTTTTGTGTCCAAAACTATAATGATCAATCTATGCCTGCTACGATTAAGTTCTTAACATGTTACACTGTGGGGTATGACATCTGAACTACCATCATCCAACATACGACACTATTTCTTAGAATTAAAATAAAATTACTCCGTGAGGTAAAATACATACGGATACACTACCATACATAAACTTGTCCTTCAAAGATACCGTCATCTCATAAATCACTTCGTAGACCATTTGGTGCGTCTTGGGTCTTAATCCGTACCTAAAACATGCCAAGATTTTGCTATAATCACTTTTCCATACATTTTCTTTTATCACCCATAGGCATCACTATGTACTCAAAAGACACCAAAATTTGGATACGCTGAAAATTGGAGATCTGGTAACTAAATAATTGATAGCTGGCATAAGGAATTACCATAAACCTGCTAACTGAAAGACTGTATAACTGGTAACTTCGGTAAACTGATAATTTTAAAACATAATAACTGGATTTTTACGTTCTAATAAGGTTAAGCTCTAATATGCACTGCTATCCATTGCATCCAACTTTCAACATCCTATCAAGTCTCAGTTGTTACCAACATGTACTCCATAATTATACCCCAATGGGAAATCATCCTCTCTAGGACCTTGGGTTTTCCTACCCATCGCTTGGGCATTCGATACGTCTGGAATTCGATAAAAAGAGAAGGTTACTTATTGCTCTAAGCTTCATGGCACGATCTAGAGTAGAAAGAAATTAGACAATCATGAATGTCTTGGTAGTTAACCATTTATATGCGTGGCCGGCACACACACATAATGGAAACTCCACTGGACATAGCTTCATAGACTCCCTAGGACACATAAACCTAGTGCTCTGATACCAAGCTTTTGTCACGCCCCGAACCTGGGCCTGGACGTAACACGACACTCGGTGCCTGACTACATGTAACCGGGCGAACCAACTGGCTAGCTAAATCAACATGTAATATCATAATATATTGAATATGGAAGATGAACTAACCCATACTGATATACTGAAAGTCTTAATGAAATAAATCAAAGTGTGGAAACACTAATACAACTCATAGAAACATATTTGTAGTCAACATTGCTTAACATGAAAAGCTTGTGACTCTATCTAATTGTTACTCTAGTCAATGAAGCCTCTAATGAAATACTAAAAACACTAATGGTCTGTAAATACTGGAAGACTCTAAAGTAATGATGATGCCCCGAAAGAACTGGGGCTCACCACATAGCTGGTAACTGAAAATTGATAATTGATAACTGAAATTATAACTATTGAAACTGAAACTGAAATAATAATTGATAATTGAACAAAGGAAGTAAGGATATGAATATTCCCCCTTCTGAATGATAAACAAACTGTTTATCTGAAAAAACTACAGCCTCGGGCTCAATATATATGTGCACAAGCTACCGCCTCAGGCCTAAGTATAAGTATACATAACTACTGCCTCAGGCCCAAAAATGCATAAAGCATGAACTACTGCCTTAGGCCCAAACATGCATAAAGCATAAACTACGGCCTCAGGCCCAAATACAGGTGTTTAACATTAAGGGATTTAAATTCTAGAACTGAAAATCATACTGCAATATGTGATGCTGAAATACTGAATCATATAGAGTTACATGATACTGGAATACTGAATAGGACTAGATTGAAACATGTATTCTTGAACTGATTATGAAAAAAAAACTTCAATTGTTTATGACATGCTGAGTAATCCAGATTGAGACTCATGGGCATCAAACCTAAGTCTATATTGATTACACACTGAGCTCACAACATTGAGAATGAAATTCATGTACGAGTTATGAAGCTAGATAATAGAAGTTCTGCAACTGTTCAAGGAACTAGGCTTAACTATATTTCTGAGGCAAGTAGTAACATTGTATAAGAAACGAACTGTAGGGAGAATCATTAATATTCCCAAACATAGAGAGTTAGCCTCACATACCTGGACTCTGGCCCTTTAAGCGTATCACAATGTTTGTCGCCTCTTTTTCAACAGTAGTCGATGTCAATATATATCGAGATGAACCAATATTAGCATTAATTCTAATGTTTTAGTTACTTAGAAATTTTATCAAACACCTTATCGGTGTAAAGCCTCATAGCCCTTAGTAATTGGTCTTTTCTTCACCAAGTTCCCATTCTAATACTTCTAGGTGATTCTATAATCCCACATAGATGTAACTAACACCATTTCTCATCACTCAAATGTTTACAACAATCATAAGTCAATAACCAAAAACCCTAGCATAGTTTATATGGTTCTCTTTATAAAACCCATTTACTATTCTCCCAAAACTCATCAATTCATAGTTATAACTTATTAGAGAGTAGAAGAATTACCTTTTTGAAGTTTAATCCTCTTGAACTCGAGTTTTAGGGTTTCTTTTCTCAACAATGATGTCTCGATTGAATATCTAATGATCGGAAGGATTTACTCATGTTAATGAGGTGTTGGAGAATTGAAATTAACTTAGAATCATCGTTAGAACTTACCTTTGGATGATGGAGGGACCTTGGGGAAGTTAGGTTCTTGAGAGCTTCCCTTTCTAGAGTAGGTTTTCATGTTTAGGATGTGGGGGAACGAGGTAAGGCTTTTAAATAAGTGAACACGTCCCAAAATTGAGGCGGGAAATAAAAGTACCTCGGGTAGATATCACTGGCACGAGGCATCGTCTGGGGTGCCAAAATAATTGTGCAAGGTGCCATCAGAGGCGCCAAAACTACAGTGCCTTTCACTGTCTAGGGTACTGAGGTCGATGCCCTGAACAGTGCCTTGCACCGTCTGGGGTGCTGAAGTTGATGCCCTGGATAGTGTCTTGCACTATCTGGGGCGCTAAGGTTGATGACCTAGACAGTGCCTTGCACTGTCTGGAGCATTGCGTTTTCATTTCCTTGCACTGTCTATCGCCATAAGTCCGACCTCCCATAAACTTAGTCGATTCTACTGAATTTTATGCACCTCACTCTAGGTCTTGATTTTAAAACAATTGTTTCGACCCATACTCATCCCGATAGGACTTCGCATGTCTAAAAAGGTCACATTAATACCCATTTAATGCATCCACGCTAATTCGGATTTACGGGATGTTATAGTGTCCTTAGTGAGAGCATTTAGGACTCCTATTTATAGTGGCATTCAATGCCTTAGGCTCAATAGAACTCTAACTCAGTCGTGGAGAGTGACAAAGGGGTAATGTTGTGAGCATAATCTAGTGACAATCTTAGAAAATAGAGGGAAATCAGTAGTGATTTTACCTGAGAAGGGAAAAGTTGACCATTGAAGGAAAACTCCATTGGGTAAGAGCCTTAATGTCCATAGGTCACTTTGCTTGACCTCTGGACTAAGAATAAGTATGATAACACTGTAAAATGGTCATGCATGCCACCGATTTGAAAGAACGAAGGGAGAAATCAGACGAATTGAAGTTTTGTCTTTCAGCTCTAGGGTTTCAGATTGGGGATTTTGAATTTAATGATGGAAATGGAAAATAAATCGAAGGCTTCATATCCTAGGGACAAAGCGGATAACGTTTTGAGTTTTGATTTGAAAGAACAAGGATGAAATCGGGTCAGTGATGTTTTGAGCCTAGGTTTTAGATTCTGGCAGTTCAAATTTTGTGATTGAAAGAGGAAGCAGCAGCGGGATTCACAAATAGGGAGGTAGAGGAGATGATTTACAGGGAAATCTCATGACCTTGCACGAATTTGTGCAAGGTCGTGTGATTGATGTTCTTAGGAGGATGAGAGAAGAGATAACGAAAGGGGAAAGGGGGCGGCTGCGTGAGTGGGGAATGATTTTAGGGTTAGGGGGTTTGGGAACCCGTCTATAGGGTTAAACTTGAGAGATCAGATCTGGGTCGTTGATCTTTTAGATCAACAGTCCTAATAATTAGGGATTTCACAATTTTCATAGGGAATTTTGGTATCTGTTGGATCCCTGTGCAACGCTTTATTAAATCTTTTGGGTGTTTAGAAAGTAAAAAGAAAATAAAGTAAAAATCATGGGTCGTTGATCATAGAAATGAGCGGCCCCAATGATTGTGTTTGTTTTGTAAGTGATAAGGATAGGTGACGTGGCACGATCTTATTGGTTCAATAGGAATGGCATGGATTGCCAAAGTGGAGAGGGAGGGAATTGGACCTTGGTCAGATGAGGTGCTGGGCCTGGTATTTAGGCTAGTTTTAATTTAAGAAATGGCCCTTGTTTAATTAATTAAGGAACTACAATTGTAGCCTTTTAGTTTTTAATCCTTTTAAAATTAATTTAATTAAACCTAATTAATTTCCAATAAAATGTAGTAAAATTATAATTATCAAATACACTACTAACTATTATTTATAAAAATAACACTACTTTTGAATTATCAACATAGTAATCTAATTAATCAAAATTTGAGAAGTAATTCGTTAAATTAATTATAAAACTTCTATATTGTATTTAAAAATTATTTTATTAGTAATAAAATAATAAGTATATTTGTAATTACATAATACTAATACTAGGTTATTAATTTCAAAACTAATACTTAATTAATTTGTAAAAAATAGGTAATTTGATAGAAAATACTTTAAAAACATTCATTGTAAATATTTAAGGATAAATAAATCAAATTTAAAAGAGAGGTCAAAATTGGCCGTCAACAGTGACGAGGTAAGTCAAGGCACCCACTAAACAATAACCTGTGTAGGCATATAAATCTAAAGCTAATAGTGGAAGGAACATTAATATAAGGCTAACGACGGAATAATGGAAACAACAAATGGCAACAAGAAATAAACATGTGATAGAACGTGTAACGACTGGGCCGATCATTCTACTTTATAGATCCTTGTTCCCCCATTTAAGACTTCTCGTATGTGCTTTTACTGTTTTATGACTTGCGGGGATGGTTGATTTGGCTTTGGAAGGGTTCGGGTTGAATTCGGAAGACTTAGTTCCATTATAGTGGCCTAAGGTGGTCAAGTTTGACTTGAATCAACACTCTTAGTCAACGACCTCGAAATCAGGATTTGAAGGTTTCAATAGGTTCGTATAATAATTTTAGAGTTGGGCATATGTTCGAATCCCAGTTTCAGGTGGGTCGGGAGCGTTTCGTCGCTTATTGTTGAAGGTTGGCATTTTGAAGGTTTAGAATTTCCTAAGATTGACTTGAAGTGGATTTCGGTGTTAACGATGTCTTGGGATTCCGAGCCTTGGAATAGGTTCATATTGTAATTTATGACTTGTGCGTAAAATTTGGCAGCATTTGAAGTTGTCTAAGTATATTTCAACGCATTCAGAGTTGGTTGAAATTAGTTTAAATCTTAGAAGTTGGTTAATAAGGTTTTGAGGTGTGATTCTTGATTTCGGTGTTGTTTTATGTGTATAGAGGCTTCGAGTAAGTCCGCAATTTGTATATGGACTTGTTGGTGCATTTGGAAAGGGTCGCGGGAGGCTCGGCCATGTTTCGGACCACCCAGAGCATATTTGAACTTTTCTGAAATTATCTGTGTGCTTCGCGATCACAAAGGTTGTCTAGCGATCACGAAGAAGGCTGAGGAAAGGCCCCTATTGTTTCTCTTCGTGAATGCAAGGAAGCTCACGCGAACAGGGTCACGAACGTGTAGGTCTGATCGCGAAAGCGAAGAAGGCTGGGAGGGGGATGGCTGTGAGGCAGAAGTCCTTCGCGAACGCGAGTTGTGGAACGTGAACGCGAAGGGCAGGGTCAGCTGAGCATTGCGAACGCGACCACGAGGTCGCGAATGCAATGAGTAACTAGGCAGCTGGGAGATTTGGGCTTCGCGATTGCGAGGCATATCCGCGATGCGAAGAAGAGCGAGCCTGGGCAAATTTGATTTTAATATGGGATTTGGCTCATTTTCTTTCATTTTCACTTGGGTTGGCCGGTTTTGAGAGTATTTTCATCAAGCATCACTAGGTAAGTAAGTTCTACCCATTTTTGAGTTAAATACATAGATTATGGGTAGATTTTAACATGGAAATTAGTGAAAATTGTGGGATTTGGTTGGAAACCTAGGGTTGGGTAAAAATCGAATTTGACCACAAAATTTATTATGGAATTGGGAATAAATTTTATGTTTGAGTTTGTGAGGTCATGGGTAACATTTATATTCAAAAAATTTCGGAATCCGGGCAGGTGGGCTCGGGGTGCCTTTTATGGGCTTTTCGAATTTCGCTGGGAAACTAGTTGAATAGATAAATTATGAACTTCTGAGCATATACTAATTAGTTTACAAAACATTTGATTAGTTTCGGATTGCTCGGCGTCCTTTGAGGAGTTCTAGTGTGGTTAAAGAGCCTGATAGTGAACTTGGAGGCGAGGTAAGTCTCTTGTCTAACCTTGTAAGAGGGAATTTATCCCCTTAGGTGTATTAATTGTTGTGTGCTACTCGTTGTGAGGAGCTACGTATGCACGAGGTGACGAGTATATCTGAGTAGACTTAGATTCACATCATGCCTTAATTGTGCTATTTGTATTTACCCAGCGTACTTGATTTCCTTAATTTATGACTGAGATTGAGTTTAGAATTTAAAAACAAATATTAATTGACCCTCTTACTTTGGAAAATTATGAAATACTTGTTGAGTTATAGATCCATGTTTTCTCGACTCGCATGTACTTCAGCGAGCGGGGTAGTTTCTCTACTCTTATGGGATCGGGTCATTCGCCTCGGTAGTATTGTAAATTACTCTTATGGGATCGGGTCATTCGCCTCGGCAGTATGGTAACACTATTCTTATGGGATCGGGTCGTTCGCCTCGGTAGTTTTGAGTATCACTTTTCCGATGGAATCGGGCCATTCGCCTCGGCAGACTCGTGCTTAATACTCTAGATTGGATTAGTTTTCCGTAATAGCTAAGTTCGTGCCTTCGAGATCGATTATGACATTTTAGTGATTTGATATAGATCCGTGTGGGAAAGTTGCTATCAATGTTTTATCTGTTCGTTGCTACTTGTTGTACATCCTCCATGTCTACTTTATGTATTTTATTACTGTTTGACCACTAGTAAGTGTCAAGTCGACCCCTCATCACTACTTCTTCGATGTTAGACTAGATACTTACTGGGTATGCTTTATTTTAAGTACTCACGCTACACTTTTGCACTGAATGTACATGTACTGAGATAGGTACTTCTAGTGGTCACACGGGAGCGTAGACGCACTTCTACGGAGACTTAGTGGTGAGCTACTTGCCTTGCTTCGATCTGCAGCACCAGAGTCTCCCTCTACCTTGTTTACTGTTTCTGTCTATTTTACTTCTAACAGTAGTTGTAGTAGTTTTGTATATTTTCTAGATTGCTCATGCACTTGTGGCACCGGGTTTTGGCGGCTTCTAGCGTTTATGCACCGTTGTACTTATTATTACCATCACTGTGGTTTATGTATTATTCACACTCGTTATTTTTTAGAAAGAATTAGTATGGTTGCATGAGGTTTTACTTTTATTCGGTGTATTTAAGGAAACTTTTGTTTTTAAAAGTTAAAAAGGAATAATTAAATAGGAGGTTCACGTGTGGGCTTGCCTAACGGTGGCGTTAGGTGCCATCACGACCTATTATATGTTTTGGGTCGTGACACGGATCGGTGAGAAGACGTCTGTACTTATCTTCAAGAGGCTATATGGTGTTGGGAAACCTCTCTTTCTTCATCTCCTATCATGCATTTGATATTGTGCTATGTATCGTTCTATTATTCTCTCAGATGGTGAGAACGCACACGAAAGATGTACCCGGTGGTAGAGGAGATGCTCCCCCCGTTGCTAGAGGTCGAGGCAGAGGCTGGGGGAGGGCTCTAGCTCCTGACAGAGGACGAGGGTGTCTAAGAGTTGCTCCCATTGTAACACCAATGGACCAAGTGAATGATCATGATATTGAGGAGCAGGATGAGGCGCCTGCTTCTTAGCCGGCCACGACAGATTTCATGATTGCACCAGGATTCCAGGAGGTCATGGGTCATATGCTATGGTTCATGGATTCTATGACGCATCGTGGTCTATTTCTAGCATACCCAGCCACATCTCAGGCGAGAGGGGGAGCACAGACCCCTACCGCTCAAGCTCCAAGGCATGTTGCTGCCGTCTATGAAACCCCAGGTGCACAATTGCGAGCGAGGTCCAGCCAATTGCAGTGGTTGTGCCAGAGCCCAGACCAGTCCTGACTGTTGAGCAGCACAAGCAGCTGGATAGATGAACTAGGCTTCGTCCTCCTGCCTTTGGGGGTGAGCGGTCAGAGGACCCGCAAGATTATATTGACCGGTTCAAGGAGAGGCTATGTAACATGGGGATATTGGAGTCCAACGGGGTGGACTTCACCACCTTTCAGCTTGAGGGCAAGGCCTACAGATGGTGGCAGGCTTACCTCCTTAGCAGCCCAGCAGGTTCACCTCCCTTGACTTGGGATCAGTTCACGCATCTATTCTTGGAGAAGTACATACCACCTTCAGAGTAAGAGGAGCTTCAAGGTCAGTTCGAGTGGCACCGTTAGGGTCATATGTCTATGACCGACTATGAAGCGAGATTCACTGACTTGTCTCTCCATGCAACTATTATACTCCCCACGGATACAGAGAGGGTGCGGTGCTTTATTGTAGGTCTGCACCTTGAGATTCAGGTTTCTTTGGCTCGTGTAGCAAAGATGGGGACTTCCTTTCATCGGGTTGTGGATATAGCTCGAAGGATCGAGCGTATTTGCAACCGCCACTGAAAGTTTGTGCCGAGCGATAAGCGGCCTCGACATTTCAGTGGATTCAGTGGCATCCCATCTGGGGGCAGAGATCAGTTCATGAGGGACCAGACTTGAAGCCCTATGAATTAAGCACCACCGATTGCTCAAAGTGATCCAGCACGACCCTCTTCAGTGGTATTCCAGAGAGTACTTACCGTCCGCCAGTTATTCAGGGTCAGGCCATCAGGGTCAGACTTCAGGTCTTCAATTCACCACTCCGAGGGGTTGTTTTGAGTGTAGGGAGTTGGGCCGTGTGAAGAGGTTTACTCCAAACTTCAGGGCAAGGCAGTGCAGCAGGACCATCAGCCCATGGTTATCGCACTAGCTACCACACCACCTGGCTGGCCGGCCAAAGGCGAAGCGCAAGTGGTGTCACGCCTCGATCTTGGGGAGCACGACCGGCGCTCAACCGAGATACCCCGACCAAGCAAGCCTACTTGATGCCTTCTATCCAATCTTACCCATGACTAATATAAAATCAATATCGAGAGGTATACCTGAGGAGAATAAAGTGTTCCACATTCTTTTCCCATTATTCAAAAGATATCCATTTACGATTTCCAAAATATTACGAGTTTATAAATATGATGAAAAATAGGTCTGCCAAATACCAAATATTCTAGTTCAATTCCCAACACCAGACACCACCCACAACCTGTCTACGGAGCCTCTAAGTACAGCAGAAGTGAAGAATGGATGTGCCGGCGACAAGCCCCCGGCTATACCTCAAAGCACAAAATACAACGTCAAATGACATAAAGTCGGGAACAGAGTAGGGCTCACCAAAACCTGCTGAGAGGAGAGTAACTGCTAACAAGGATCACGACCACCCGCTGATGAACCACCTGCATCCATTGAAAATGCAGCGCCCCCGGCAAAAGGGACGTTAGTACATATGGAATAGTACTAGTATGCAAAGCTAAATGTCCCCTTTCTAAATAGAATGCCAATATAAGAAGGGGAAAAACTATGGAAACAAGTAACAATCAACAATATCCAAATACCAAGTTTAAAAATGACAATTTTCAAATTACGGATATAATATATATTTTTTCTTAAGAGATCATTAGTACCAATATACAACTGTATTTTAGCACGGAGTTCGATCACGGCCCAATCGGCTAGGTCGTCTCACCCAAAGACATTCGATCTACACAAAGCGGGCCCGCCTCACCCCGATGTGTGCAGGTGGAGTTCACAATCACAATCTCTTACACAAAGCAGCCCCACTGCCTCACCTCAATATGTGTGGGTGAAGGTGTATCACAATCACAAACTCTACACAAAGCGACCCTGCCGCCTCACCCTAATGCCTGCGGGTGGAGGTGTATCACAATCACAATCTCTACACAAAGCGGCCCCGCCACCGCCTCACCCAATATGTGCGGGTGGAGGTGTATCACAATCACAATCTCTACTCAAAGTGGCCCCGCCGCCTCACACTAATGTGTGCGGGTGGAGGTGTATCACAATTTCAATTACAATTCCCAGCACAATCACCACCATATGTGCGGCATGGTGTCCGATAACGACTCAACCGGCTAGGCCATCTCACCACAATGTCATGTGGATCGACATCACCTTTTTTTAGTAATCATCACATCCCAATAAAGGGTAATATTCTCATCATAACAATCTCATCCCAAATAAGGGAACACCCTACACCGGCATGTGTAGTTTCGGGGTTAGGTTATTCCAACCTACCCTTCCTCGGTGGCTAACGATACTCGGGAAAAGTACAAATATATTTTTTATTCACCTTATTATCTTTCACACTATAAATATCTTCATTAGTACTTTCAACCATTCACAACGTCATTATTTCCTTGGCTCTCTTGGCCATACTTATGATTCTTCATTCATGGTACGGTGGCCACATCTCATATTCCACACTTTTATTTCTTTACTTTCAAGGATCATCATCACAAACATCAACATATTGAATATTCCAAAAATCATAACTTCAAGTTCATTAGTGATGAAGGCTTTAAACACAATAGTTCTCTTTCCAAAGAATGGAGCAAAATGACTAGCAATTGAAGCAAAAGTTAAAATCATAAATGAGTGGTACACCACTTATTCTTGAAATACTTTTCCCAAAAAGGCAATACACAATTTCAACTCATGAGTATGTAAGAACCCAAATCATATTGGAAATATTTATAAAGGAAAGCATGGTGATTTACGATTTAAACACGACTTCAAATCAAATACGCTAGTTACCATAACCATGGCCACATTTTATATCTCACTCTCATTTCTTTCACTTTCAAGCATATTTATATATCATCATCAATAAGAGCATTTGTAATCAAGGCCTTAAGCATAAATATGAGCAACAGGGGGCTTAGGCGCATTGAGTTTTCCTTCACAATTAGGTATAACAACTTGCCGTTAAAACATGATTTGAAATCATACTATCTCGACATATTGGTCACACTAGGATACATTCCCGACGGAGAACATAAGATGATAGGAGAATTTGGTGCACATTTCTAGTATATATCTTTCAACACAAGCTTATTCGGGATAGTCAAATATATAAGGAATATCTCGGAACATGGGAATTAGGAACTTGGGCCAACCATACTTGAAACTTAGGGGAACATCATGTAATTCGATTTTAAGAGAGAAGTTTAGCCAACATACCTTGTTTGAGATTTCCTTAAGCTACTACAATGCCTCAATAATTCTAGAAATAACAATCTATATGAAGATAGCGAAAATCGGTTAATAATTAGAAGGATTCCCATGGTGTAACTCTCTTAGGAATTTTGTCAAACACCTAGTATGCAAAATAGACTATAAAGCTCTATGATGGTAATCTCTTCCTCCCTCAACCAATTTCAACAAGAAACTAACCAAAATGGTTCATTAACCCCACATACTACAACCTATTGTCACATACATGGCCTATTTCCCACCTCACAATATACTTGAACTCATAACCTCTTGCATGATAGCTTAGAAGTAGGACTTAATCGGATAGATGATAATCTAGTGATTGGCTTCCTTGATTTTTGAAGATTGGTGCAAAAATGGGTGATTAGAATGCTAGATTTCCTCCTTCTCGCTCTAAATACTCTTACCTATCTCTAAAATCATCAGACATTCACTTCAAAATGAGCCCCTAAGGCTATTTATCAAAATGGGGTCGGGTTATCAAAATAGAAAAATGAACCGCCCGAACTCAGGTCTGTTATTGCAGAATGGACCGTAGAATAGATATGCGGCCTACAAAATGGACTGCAAAAGAGATACCAAAAACTCGAATAGTCTGGACTGGTCTGTGACAGGTCTGCAGTCCGCAGACCACTTGTGCGGCCGCAAAGTGGACTGCTGGATCACTCTACAAAATTCTTCATGCTAAATCTGTGACGGATGTGCGGACCCGAAAAAACTATGCAATTGCATAATGGACCGTAGAACAACCTTCAAAACTCAACAAATTCTCCGCTTAACTACGCGACGATTATGAGGCCCACGGAGTGGTTCTGCGGTCCTGAACTTGACTGCAGGACAGCCTTCTTCTGCCAAAGAATTTCAATCAACTTCTCAGTGCATTCTTCAACCCAAAAAATTCATACCACGGTACAACAAAACCTCAAATTCCTTGGCAAGATTTTTACGGGTCTTACAGGCAGGCAGGGGTCACCCTAGAGATGGAGGCCAGTCTTGTGGTGCTCTGGCTAGATTCTATGCTTTCCAAACCAGGCCAGAGGCAGTCACCTCTGATGCAGTGATCACAGGTACTATTTATGTTTGTCGTAGCGATGCCTCAGTACTAGTTGATCTAGGTTCTGCTTATTCTTATGCCTTTTCTCTATTTGGTCCTTATCTGGATGTATCTCGTGAGTCTTTGGGTGTTCCTATATATGTGTCCACATCAATGGGTGATTCTGTTGTTGTGGACCGGGTCTACCGGTCCTGTGTAGTGACTTTCTATTGTTATGAGACCAGAGTGGATCTTCTATTGCTCGATATGGTTGATTTCGAGGTTATCCTGGGCATGGACTGGTTGTCTTCGTACCATGCCATTCTTGATTGTCATGCCAAGACTGTTACCTTGGTGATGCCTGAGTTGCCCGGATTAGAGTGGGGGGTTTCGTCTGTTGGTACTTTCAGTCCGGTTATTTATTTTTTAAAGGCTCGACATATGGTCGAGAAGGGTTGTTTGGCCTATTTGGCCTTTGTTCGGGATACAACTGCAGCGACTCCCGCATTAGATTTGGCGCTGGTGGTACGAGAGTTTTCCGATGTATTTCTTACTGACCTACCAGGTATGCCGCATCAAGATATCGATTTCGGTATTGATTTGTTACCAGGCACCTAGCCTATGTCTACTTCCCCTTACCGAATGGCTCCAAAGGAACTGAGAGAGTTAAACGAGCAGCTTTAAGAGTTTCTTGAGAAGGGATTCATCAGGCCAAGTGTGTCTCCTTGGGGTGCACCGGTGTTATTTGTGAAGAAGAAGGATGGGAGTATGCGGATGTGGATTGATCACTGCCAGTTCAACAAAGTCACCATCAAGAATAAGTATCCATTGTCGTGCATTGATGATTTGCTTAACTAGCTACAGGGTGTTAAGGTATTCTCGAAGATCTACTTGACATCTAGGTAATATCAACTGAAGATTCGTGCTTCGGATGTTCCGAAGATGGCTTTTCGGACCAGATATTGGTATTATGAGTTTCTAGTGATGTTCTTCGACTTGACTAATGCCCCGGCGGTGTTTATGGATTTGATGAATCGGGTCTCCAGTGCCGTATCTTGACTCATTTGTCAATGTCTTTATTGATGACATATTGATCTACTCGCGTAGTATGGATGAGCACGAGCAGCATTTGAGGTTAGTGCTTCACACATTGCAGGAATAGAAGCTATGTGCTAAGTTCTCCAAGTGCGAGTTCTGGTTAGATTCTGTGGCTTTCTTGGGGCATGTTGTATAGGTGAGGGTATTAAGGTAGATCCTAGGAAGATCGAGGCAGCCCAGAGTTTGCCTCACCCTACAACAGCGATCGTG
Source organism: Nicotiana obtusifolia (assembly GCA_002018475.1). NCBI lineage: Eukaryota > Viridiplantae > Streptophyta > Magnoliopsida > Solanales > Solanaceae > Nicotiana > Nicotiana obtusifolia. The sequence continues at coordinate 204,818 of MCJB01047964.1, read as the reverse complement.
ATCAGGAGTTTCTTGGGGTTAGCAGGTTATTATCATCGATTTGTGGAGGGCTTCTCCTCTATTGTAGCACCCTTGACTATATTGACCTAGAAGGGTGCTCTGTCCAGATGGCCCAATGATTGCGAGGCGAGCTTTCAAAAGCTCAAAATCGCTTTGACTACAGCACCAGTGTTAACGTTGCCCTCTAGTTCAGGTATGTACACCGTGTATTGCAATGCTTCACGTGTTGGCTTGGGTTGTGTATTGATGCAAGATGGGCGAGTTATTGCATATGCTTCACGTCAGCTGAAGACCCCGAGAGGAATTATCTTGTACATGATTTGGAGTTGGCTAAGATAGTTCATGCTCTCAAGATCTAGAGGCATTATCTTTATGGGGTGTCCTGCGAGGTTTACACAGATCATTGCAGCTTACAGCATTTGTTTAAGTAAAGGGATCTTAACTTGAGGTAGCGCAGGTGGCTTAAGTTACTGAAGGATTATGATATTACTATCTTACATCATTCGGGCAAGGCGAATGTGGTTGCGGATGCCTTGAGCAGAAAAGCTAAGAGTGTGGGTAGTTTGGCATTCATTTCACCAGAGGAGAGGCCATTGGCTTTGGACATCCAATCCTTAGTCAACCGACTTATGAGGTTGGATATTTCTAAGCCCAGTCGAGTTCTGGTCCTTATAGAGATGGTGTCACGGGGTGATGCAAGGAGGTTATGATCGGTGATGATGGTGTTCTGCAACTCCACAGTCGCTTATGTGTTCCTGATGGATGATTTTAGAGGAGGCACACAATTCACGGTATTCTATTCATCCAGGTGCTACGAAGATGTATCGTGACTTGAGACAGCATTACTGGTGGCGGCGGATAAAGTAACACATAGTCAAGTAAATGGCTAGGTGTGTGAATTGCCAGCAAGTTAAGTATATGCACCAGAGGCCAGGTGGCCTACTTCAGCAGATAGTTATACCGGAGTGGAAGTGGGATTGCATCACTATGAATTTCGTAGTTGGGTTGCCACTGATGTTGAGGAAGTTCTACGTTGTTTGGGTCATTGTCGACAGACTGACCAAGTCTGCACACTTTATTCTAGTGGTGACTACGTACTCTTCTGAGAGGTTTGCCCAGATTTAAATTCAGGCGACTATCCAGTTGCATGGTGTGCCTATTTCCATCATTTCAGATTGAGGCCCTCAGTTCACTTCATATTTCTGGAGAGCGGTAAAGTGTGAGTTGGGTACCCGGTTAGAGCTCAGCACAGCTTTTTATCCGTAGACCGATGGGCAGTCAAAGCAGACAGTTCAGATTCTGGAGGATATTCTTAGAGCATGTGTTATTGACTTTAGAGGGCAGTGGGATCGATTTTTACCATTGGCCGAGTTTGCTTATAATAACAGTTATCAATCCAGCATCGAGATGGCTCCATTTGAGGCTTTATATGGTCGGCGATATCATTCCCCCATCGGTTGGTTTGAGCGCGGCGAGGCTAGGCTATATGGTTCTATTTTTTAAACGATAGCTTGGAGAAGGTGAAGTTGATTCAGGAACGACTTAGCACAGCACAGTCTAGACAGAAGAGTACGCAGATTAGAAAGTGCGTGATTATCATTTATGGTGGGTGAGAAAGTTCTCTTGAAAGTCTCGCCGATGAAGGGCATCATGAGGTTTGGAAAGAAGGGTAAAATTGATTCCTAGGTTTATTGGCCCATTTGAGGTGCTGAAGCGAGTTGGAGAAAGTTGCATACGAGCTTGCTTTGCCTCCTAGTCTATCGGGAGTTCATCCAGTTTCCCACCTGTCTATGCTCCGTAGATACCATGCCAACAGGTTGCATGTGTTAGACTACAGTACAGTGCATCTTGATGAGATCTTGGGTTATGAATAGGAGCCAGTTGCCATTGTTGACAAACAGGTTCACAAGTTGAGGTCTAAGAAAATTTCAGCAGTGAAGGTCTAGAGGAGGAATCAACCGGTCAAGGAGGCAACTTGGGAGGCCGAGTAGAACATACGAAGTAGATATCCATACTTATTCAGCACTCCAAGTATGATTCTAGACTCTTTCGAGGATGAACGTTTGTTTAAGAGGTGGAGAATGTAACGGCCCGACCGGTCCCTCTGCTTTATTTATCCCCGTTCCCTTATACAAGTTTCTCGTATATGTTTTTACTGTTTTATGGCTTGCGGGGATGATTGGTTTGGATTTGGAAGGGTTTGGATTGAATTCGGAACACTTAGTTCCATAATAGTGGCCTAAGGTGGCCAAGTTTGACTTGATTCCACACTTTTAGTAAACGACCTCGGAATTGGGATTTGAAGGTTCCAATGGGTTCATATGATGATTTTGGAATTAGGCGTATGTTTGGATTGAGTTTCGGGTGGGCCAGGAGCATTTCGGCCCTAATTGTTGAAGGATGGCATTTTGAAAGTTTTAGAAATTTCTAAGTTTGACTTGAAGTGGATTTTGGTGTTAACAGTCTGTTTGAGTTTCCGAGCCTTGGAATAGGTTCGTATTGTGATTTATGACTTCTGTGTAAAATTTGGCAATCATTCCAAGTTGTCTAAGTATATTTCGACGCGTTTGGAGTTGGTTGAAATGAGTTTGAAGCTTAGAAGTTGGTTAATGAGGTTTTCATTATGCCCCACACTTAAATAAAGTATGGTAAGTGCGGATCCTAATGCGGCTAATCAGCTAGAGACATGTTTGAAGCGAGAAAGTGGTCACACGTTTTAGTGGGTCTGGGCCAAGTGTCTCACCGGGCACTGCAACCATAGCGGGGCGACCCGTTTTGCACGTGGAAGTGGCGGAAATTCCTATGCTTGGTAATAGTATAAAAAGGGCAGTAAGGCTCCGTCTCTTTCATTCTCGAAGAATCATCAGAACAAGTCCTCTCAAAATACTCCCAACGACTCATTAGAATTTCCTAGCAAATTAAGTCAAAGTCGAAGGTGAATCTGGATTTAGCAAAATTTAACTTGAAGATCTTGGAGTCATCGCCATCATCTAGTGGGATCGATTCTCAAGATTCATTAGAGGCAAAGCTAACCACCGTAGAAGTATAATTAGATCTCCGACCAGGTATGTAGGGCAACCTTCTTTCTTGCCATGAGTTAGTGTAAGTCTCTCCTTCTTTCTAAGTGACACGTACTGTAAAGTTTGGTAGTTCAATGTCCTCTCAATGATAACATGTCCTTCAAAGTCTACATTGTTTCCAGTTGGTATCCCGTGGTCAGAAAGCATGATTTATTCTGACGTTCAAAGTTGCTATCTCTTGAAACTGCTACTGCATTGCACATATGTGTGTGTGTGTAAGTGTGTATATGTATGTATCTATTTTACTCTATCGAGCTCCACAATAGTCGAGCGGGTACAGCACCTATTGTGAAACCACAAATCAGTTGGGTATGATGAAGCATGATGTGAGAGATTATCGAGCCCATGTGTGGCCACGTACAATGATGTGTTATGTAAGGCTACTGAGTCTTTTTGAGATCAGGTACGGTCAAGACGTCCTGAGGCCAAGTACGACCGAATACTCTATGAGGCCAGGTATGGAGTGATGATGTTTGATATGAGTCTATCGAGTCCTCTTGAGGCCGGCCACATCGAGTTCTGTTGAGACCGGGTACAGCCGAGACCTCTTGAGGTTGGGTACGATCGAGTCCTCTACGAGGCCGGGTATGGAGAGATGAAAATTTGCTCAAAGAGCGGCTCAAGATATGTATATATATATATATATATATATATA
>MCJB01047964.1:146445-200405 GCA_002018475.1 Nicotiana obtusifolia | reverse complement strand
ATATATATATATATATATATATATATATATATATATATATATATATATATATATATGTATAGTATCAAATAATGCATGGCCCTAGTGAGAGTCTAGATTTCACAAAAGTTTGCATGCATTTATGATCCATGGTTCATAGTTCCTCACATTTTGGTTCAAACCCCCGGTGGGTTGTCTCGGGTGTTCCAGTCGGAATCATATACTCATACCTTTTATGCTATGACTATGACTTACTTGTGTTTCTTAGCCTTACATACTCAGTACATTAACCGTACTGATGCCCCTTCTTTTTTCGCATTATTTCATGCCCACAAGTTCAGATGACCCAGTGACGCCTCTCCTTAGTAGGTGCACGGTTTAGCTATTGGTTGTTGCTCTCCTGTCCTTCAGAGTAGTTATATGTAAGGCTTACGCAACTCACGACTTGGAACTAGCACCTGTTATGTTTACCTTGAGTTCATGTTTACATATTCACCGATCGCATGAGCTTCCAGTACATATTCAAGCAAAAAGAATTAAATCTGAGACAGCGAAGATGGCTTGAACTTTTAAAGGACTATGATGTTGACATTTTACACCATCCCAAGAAAGAAAACATTGTACCTGATGCACTAAGTCGTAAGTCCACGGGCAGTCTACGACACGTGGGAAAGAAGAAGTTGGAGATGACCAAAAGATTTGTGCTGGCTGGAAAATCTAAGCATACGATTACTTGATAACGGCACATTTCGGAATGTTGCCGAATCCTCACTAGTAGCCAAAGTGAAAGCACGTCAATTTGAAAATCCAGCCTTGGTGAAAATAACGGAAAGCACACCCTCTTAGGAGAAGCAAGTATTCGAGCTATCCGAGGATAGAATCCTAAGACACAAGGACGAGTTGTGCATGCTCGATGTTGGGAAACTCTGAGAGCAAATCATGGTAGAGGTTCATCGATCTCGATATTCTGTTCATCGGGGGTCAACCAAAATGTACCATGACCTTCGACAGCTATACTGGTGGAACGGCATGAAGAGGGACATCGCTGAGTACGTCACTCGGTGTCCAAATTGTCAGCAAGTCAAGGCCGAGCATCAAAAATCGGGAGGGTTGCTATAGAATATGGACATTCCGACCTAGAAATAGGAAGTGATCAATATGGATTTTGTTGCCGGATTACCACGATCACGCCAAAAGTTTGACTCTATATGGGTTATCGTGGATCGACTCACCAAGTCGACTCATTTTCTGCCAGTTAAGACTACCTTCTCAGTGGAAGATTATACCAAGATATACATTAAGGAGATAGTTTGACTCCATGGGGTTCCGGTCTCCATCATATCAAACAGAGGCGCCCAGTTTAAAGCTAACTTCTGGAGATCATTCCAAAAAGGATTGGGAACAAAGATCAATCTTAGCACAACCTTCCATCCACAAACCGATGGCCAGGCCAAGTGCACTATTCAAATGCTCGAGGACATGCTACGAGCATATGTCCTGGACTTCAAGGGAGATTGGGAGGATCATCTACCACTCGTCGAATTTTCTTACAACAACTGCTACCATATCAGTATTAAGATGGCACCATATGAGGCCCTATATGGGCGATAGTATAGATGCCCTATTAGCTGGTTCGAAGTGGCTAAAACAAAGTTGTTGGGACCAGAACTAGTACAACAGGCACTAGAGAAGGTGAAGCTAATTCGAAACTAATTGTTAGCCGCCCAAAGCAGGCAGAAATCTTACTCGGATAACCGATGGCAAGATATAAAGTTCACTACAGGGGAGTAGGTCTTCTTGAAGGTGTCACCTATAAATGGCATGATAAGATCTGGCAAAAAGGGCAAACTCAGTCCCCCGATACATCAGACCATATCGAATAATGCAAAAAGTCGGTCATGTGGCTTATGAGCTTGAGTTGCCCCTCGAATTGGAAGCAGTGCATCCGGTATTCCACGTGTCTATACTCTGAAAGTGCTTGAGTGATCAATCCCGTGTAACCCCTATTGAAGATACCCAAGTTACAGAAGACCTATCTTACGAAGAAATTCAGGTAGCCATCTTAGATCGACAAGATCGTAAGTTGCGAACCAGAAAAGTGGCTTTGGTTAAGGTGTTTTAGAGGAACAAGAGTAAGGACGAGATGACGTGGGAAGCTGAAGTGGACATGAAAACTAGGTACCCCCATTTATTCCCCACTATGGAGGGCAACAATACGACTATCATGATGGGCCATGATTCAATGCTCAAAGACGGATGTTCTGAATGAGGGGATGATGTTACACCCCACACTTAAATAAAGTATGGTAAGTGCGGATACTAACGCGACCAATCAGCTGGAGACACGTTCGAAACAAAGTGGTCACATGTTTCAGTGGGTCTGCGCCAAGTGTCTCACCGGGCACTCCAACCGGAGTGGGGCGACCCATTTTGCATGTGGAAGTGGAAAAAATTCTAATGCTTGGTAACAGTACAAAAAGGGTAGTAAGGCTCCTTCTCTTTCATTTTAGAAGTATCATCATAACAAGTCCTATCAAAATACTCCTAATGCCTCTTTAGAATTTCCTAACAAATTAAGGCAAAGTCGAAGGTGAATATGGATTTAGCAAGATTTAACTCGAAGATCTTGGAGTCATCGGCATCATCTAGTGGAATCGATTCTGAAGATTCATTTGAGGAGAATTTAACCACCGTAGAAGTATAATTAGATCTCCGAACAGGTATGTAGGGCAACCTTCTTTCTTGGAATGAGTTAGTGTAAGTCTCTCGTTCTTTCTAAGCGACCCCTGTTTGTAAATTTTGGTAGTTCTAAGTCCTCTCAATGATGTTATCCTTATTCCTATGCGATTTTGTTGGTAACATGTTCTTCAAAGTCTACATTGTTTCTTGTTGGTATCCTGTGGTCGGAAAGCCTGATTTATCTGAAGTTGTAAGTTGCTATCTCTTAAAACTGCTACTGCATTGCACATAAGTATGTATGTATGTATGTATGTATGTATGTATGTATGTATGTATATATATATATATATATATATATATATCTTACTCTACCGAGTCAGTCGGGTACGGTACCTATTGTGAAACCACTAATCGATTGGGTATGACAAAACATGATGTGAGATATTACTGAGCCCATGTGTGGCCGGGTACGATGATGTGTGATGTGAGGCTACCTAATCCTCTTGAGGCTGGCTACGCCGAGTTCTATTGAGACCGGGTACGGGCGAGACCTCCTAAGCCCGGGTCCGAACGAGTACTCTAAAAGGCCGGGTATGGAGTGATGATGTGTGATGTGAGGCTATCGAGTCCTCTTGAGTCCAGCTACATCGAGTTTTATTGAGACCGGGTACAGCGAGACCTCCTGAGGCCACGTATTACCGAGTCCTCTATGAGGCTGGGTATTAAGAGATGAAAATTTGCCCAAAGAGCGGCTGTAGATATGTGTGTGTGTGTGTGTGTGTGTGTATATAGATATATAGATATAGATATGTACAGTATCAAATAATGCATGGCCCTAATGAGAGGCGGAATTTCACAAAAGTTTGCATGAATTTATGATCCATAGTTCATAGTTCCTCACATTTTGGTTCACGCCCCAGGTGGGTTGTCTTCGGTGTTCATGTCGGAATCATGTACTCATACCTCTTATGCTATGAATCTGACATACTTTTGTTTCTTATCCTTACATACTCAGTACATTATCCATACTGACGCCCCTTCCTTTTTGGCGCTATGTTCATGCCCACGGGTTTAGATAGATTTGGTGACGCCCCTCCCCAATAGGTGCACAGTTCAGCTGTTGGTTGTTGCTTTCCTCGCCTTCAGAGTAGTTATTCAGAAGTCGACAGTAAGGAGGAAGATGTTGTAAATGTTTTGGGTACGGTAGGGCCCTATCCCGACCTAGTTGTGTACCTGTATGTCCTTTTGGTACTCTTAGAGGCTTGCAGGCTAGAGTCTAGTTGTACAAAAGGGGGCAGTTACCGTTTTGATAAGAACGGTTGTAATATGTATAAAATTCCAATGTTGTCTTTGTTAATCCATCGTACTCAGTTTAAAATTTTGTGTTTATCATTTGGAGGCTTCAATGTCATAGAAGTCATGAACGAAAAGTCAAAAGAGCACGCATTGGTTCGCACGAGCCTTGGGGCGGCGTGTTCCGATCGTACCTCTCAAGGTTGGGGTGTGACATTCTTGATTTCGATGTTGTTTTATGTGTTATGAGGCATTGAGTAAGTCTGAAATATTTTTATGAACGTGTTGGTTCATTTCGACGGGATCCCAGGTGGCTCGGGTGTGTTTTGCACCACCCGGAGCATGTTTGAACTTGGATGAAATTGCTGGTGTGATGGTGTGCTTAATGATTACAAAGATTGTCCCGTGATCGCGAAGAAGGATGAGAAAGGCCCCTATTTTTTCTCTTTGAAATGCAGGGTGGCGCACGCGAACGTGGAGAAGAACCTGGTCCTCCTTCGCCAACGCGTAGGCCTGATCGCGAATACGAAAAAGGCTGGGAGGGGGATAGCTGTGAGGCAGAAGGCCTTCACGAACGCGAGTTGTGGAAAGCGAATGCGAAGGTCAGGGTCAGTTGAGCATCACGGACGCGACCACGAGGTCGCGAAGCAGAGAGTAACTAGGCAGCTAGGAGAGTTGGCCTTCACGATTGCGAGGCATTTTCCGCGATCACGAAGAAGAGCGATCCTTGGCAGATTTGATTTTAATGCGGGATTTGGCTCATTTTCTTTCATTTTCACTTGGGTTGGCCAGTTTTGAGAGCTCTTTTGAGAGGATTCTCATCAAACATCACAAGGTAAGTGAATTCTACCCATTTTTGAGTTAAATACATAGATTATGGGTAGATTTTTACATGGAAATTGGTGGAAATTGTGGGACTTGATTGCAAACCTAGGGTTGGGTAAAAAAGGAATTTGACCACAAAATTTATTATGGAATTTGGAATAAATTATATGTTTGAGTTCGTCAGGTCATGGGTAACATTTATATTTGAAAATTTCAGAATTCGAGCACGTGGGCCTTTCAGATTTGGTTGAGAAACTAGTTGAATAGCTAAATTATGAACTTTTGAGCATATATTGATTTGTTTATACAACTTTTGATTAGTTTTGGATTGCTCGGCGCCGTTTGAGGAGTTCCGATGAGGTTAAAGAGCCGGATAGTGAACTTGGAAGTGAGGTAAGTCTCTTGCCTAACCTTATAAGAGGGAATTTATCCCCTTAGGTATATTAATTGTTGTGTGCTACTTGTTGTGAGGAGATATGTATGCACGAGGCGATGATAGTCTGTATGTAGCTATATTTATGTTTTGCCAGGGTAGACTTAGATTCACATCATGCCTTAATTGTGCTATTTTTATTTACCCGGCATACTTGATTTCCTTTATTTACGATTGAGATTGAGGTTAGAATAAAAAAATATTGATTGAGCCTCTTAATTTGGAAAATTATGAAATAATTGTTGAGTTATAGATCCGTGTCTTCTCGAGTTGCATGTACATCCGCGAGCGAGGTAGTTTCACTATTTCTATGGGATCGAGTCATACACCTCGGTAGTGTTGTAAATTACTCTTATGGAATCGAGCTGTTCTCCTCGGCAGTGTTGTAAATAACTCTTATGGCATCGGCCATCCGCCTCGGCAGTGTTGTAAATTACTCTTATGCATCGGCCGTTCGCCTCGGCAGTGTTGTAAATTACTCTTATGGCATCGGCTGTTCGCCTCGGCAGTGCTGTAAATTACTCTTGTGGTATCGTGTCGTTCACCTCGACAGTGTGGTAACACTATTCTTATGGGATCGAGTTGTTCGCCTCGACAGTACTGAGTATTACTTTTGCTATGGAATTGGGCAGTTCACCTCGGCAAAGTTGTGCTTAATACTTGAGATTGGCTTGGTTTTCTGTAACAGCTAAATTCGTGCCTTCGAGGTCGGTTATGACATTTTAGTGATTTGATATAGATCTGTGTTGGAAAGTTTCTATCAATGTTTATATGTTCGTTGCTACTTGTTGTACATCCTCCATGTCTACTATGTGTATTTTATTACTGTTTGACCACTAGTAAGCTTCAAGTCGACCCCTCGTACTACTTCTTCGAGGTTAGACTAGATACTTACTGGGTACGCATTATTTTACGTACTCATGCTACACTTCCACACTGAATGTGCATCTACTGAGACAGGTACTTCTAGTGGTCACACGGACGCGTAGACGCACTTCCACGAAGACTTAGTGTTGAGCTGCTTGGCTTGCTTCGATCTGCAGCACCGGAGTCTCCCTCTACCTTGTTTACTATTTCTGTCTATTTTACTTCGGACAGTAGTTGTAGTAGCTTTGTATATTCTCTAGATTGCTCATGCACTTGCACCGGGTTATGGGGGCTTCTAGCATTTATCAACCGTTGTACTTATTATTACTATCACCGTGGTTTATGTATTGTTCACACTTGTTATTTTTTAGAAAGAAGTATGTATTGTTGCATGAGATTTTACTTTTATTCGGTATATTTAAGGAAACTTTTGTTTTTAAAAGGTAAAAAGGAATAATTAAATAGGAGGTTCACGTGTGGGCTTGCCTAACGGAGACATTAGGCATCATCACGACCTATTATTGGTTTTGGATCGTGACAGAACGGCAAAGCAATCAGGACACAGTTAAAATATGAATGAAATCAATTAGGAGAAACTGATTGCAATTCAAGTAATCAAGTCGTTCCAATACATGATTTGCAATAAGATTCACCATGAGGCACCACACCTCATAATCACAAATCATAGGCCACAATCACAAATCTGACACCCATGGCACCTCATGCCCATATTATTAATCAACTTCACATGGCAAAGTCCACATGCTACCATGCACGTACATTATATCCATGTCAATTGCAAAACAAAATATTCGAGATATTTATTTAAATAAAATAAGGCATAATAATAATTTTGAATAAGTAAAACGTCTAATGAAATAATGAGTTTATTTTAGGATTCAAATAAAGTAGAATAAAGTACAATTTATACAAAGTAGAGTATCAAATGGGAAAATGAGTTTAGTTTAGAAATCATATAAGGTTGAGTAAAATAACATTTTTAAATAAAGTAAATAATCTAATAAGTTAACGAATTAAATGTAGAATCAATTAAAGTAACACGTGATAACAAAGTAAGTAAAGTAAAGCATCAAATAGGGTAATGAGGTTAATTTGAGAATCATTTAAAGTAAGTATGATAACAATTTAAATAAAGTAAAGCACCGAGTGAGATGACGAGTTGTATCTTAAGAGTCACATAAAGTAAAGCATGTTAACAATCCTTTATTTAAAGCTGTCATGTTATCAACAACTCAACAAAATATGGGATGATGACTTCACGCAAGTAATTCACCTTGACAATCAATTCACCAAGTAACAATGGAGGCACATATTGGCATATTAAAGCAACACAGCAAATCACGTAGAAGGCATGACTCACACAAGAAGTGACAATCGTTCCAACACAAGAATAATAACAAATAACCAAATACAATCAAAATACAAGTGAAATAATTTAAGAAAAACAATAACTGTTCAAATCAACAAGCCGTTCCAACATAGAATGTACAATAAGAATCACACCGAGGTACCACACCTCATCAAATTTCAGAAATCACAATCACAATCTTTCTTATATCGCCGCGTGAGCCTTGCATATATTTTTGTAAATATTTTTCTGAAATAGCTTCACGCGCTTTAGCCCCCTAATCTCACATCGTGGCTTCAAGTAATTCCCTTACTAGCAACACACATATAAATCCCACCTTATCTCGCTGCATCCCTATCAAGCCCTATCTTTATACCACCGCATGCTCATCAATAACACAACAGAATAATCAACTCGCACCACACATTCCCATGTGCCACAACATTGCCAAAATCAATAATACCAATGTTACCACAACACATAGCACACGGCTCAACCGCAATATGTACAAGAATCTGAATAACAAGAAATAACTAAACAAGGAAAGGCATTTCAATAACCAACAATTTCAACCACAAACGTGTTAATAGTTGTGAACAAGTACAACTTCAATAACTCAACAATTAAGGTACTTCCATGAAGTGGCATCTTCAAATTCTAATATATAACATAAGCTTAACAATGAAAGGGATAGCATGAAATAGCAACTACGGCTAGATGCATGAGAATAGCTCAACAATGGAAAGAATAACGTGCAACAACAACTACAAATAAATGCACATAAGGGAAACCTCGACAATGGAAACTAGGATATGTAATAACAATTTCAATTTAAAGCATGTAAGAATAAAATTGAAAACTAAAGATAGAACAAATAATAACAATTTCAATTAAATTCTTATAAGTAACTAAAGAGTCTGAACCAGTCAGTTGTTCAAATATAAGCACGTGTACATACTCGTCACCTCTCGTACACATCTTCCGAAAAATTCAATAGTACAACCATACCCAATCCTAAGGGCTAGTTCCCCCACCCAAATTTAGGCATGATACTACCTCAATTAGGCCAAATCAATACTCAAAAATAACTTTTCTTATAAAATCTGCCTCCGCTCGGCTCAAATCTAGCCAAAAATGACTTAATATCACCAAACAATGCAAGAGGAACTAATTACGATTAATAAAGTATGATCTTTACACAATTCTCAAAAGGTCAACAAAAGTCAACCCCGAGCTCTCCAGTCAAAACCCGAGTCGAAAGATAGGTCTCGACTATCCATAGCCCCTCGAGTCCATATATGTGTTTGTTTTCAAATACGAGTAATTCGACTCTCAAATCCCAAATTTTTATTTTTCAAAACATAGACAAAAATCCCCAAAAATTTCTCTTAAATCCTCATGAATTTGATGTTAAATCTTTTATATAATCATGTAATATTATTTAAAATTAATCTGAATCACTTACCCAATAGTTTTATATGAAAATCTCTTCACAAAATCGCCTCCCACCGAGTCTAAGGTTCAAAATACAATAAAATGAAGCAAGTCCCGAAATACAAAACATATAACCAGGTGCAGATGTCGCATTTGCAACCAGGGGTTCGCAAATGCGACTTCCGCAAAAGGAACAAATGTCCCAAAAGTGACCCCTGAGAATCAATGCTAACATCGTAATTGTGACATAATACTTCACAAATGCGAAGCTTCTTCTCCCAGCTACCCATCACAAAATCGACAATCCTGTCTGCAAAAGAGAAAACCCAGCATCGCAAATGCGATGATTTCCTCGCTAATGCGAGGTCCCTTCCCATCAACCTAGAATCCCAAAAGTGAGAATGATCTCACAAAAGTGATGGTCGCAATTGTGATCAACTCCTTGCAAATATGAGACCTGAACACCAGCAAACACCTGAACCTCTGTCAAACACTCCGAAACGTGTTCGAAACTCACCCGAGCCCTCGGGGCTCAGCACCAAATATCCATGCAAGTCTAAAATATCATGAAAAATTTCTTGTGCAATCAAAACACCAAATAACAGTAAAAAACACGATTCGGACACAAAAACACATGAAATTCACAATGAAATTTGAGAAATTTTAAAAATACAACCACCATTTGATCCCCATCAAACCAACTAGGAATGACACCAAATTTTGCAGAAAAGTCACAAATGAGAAAATGGACCTATTCCAAGTCCTAAAACAAAAATCCAAACCCGATAGCCATAAAGTCATATCATGGTCTCACTTAAAAAAGTTACAAACCTTTAAATATCATGGTCCAATCGACCTTGGGACCTCCGAATTCAATTCCGGGCATCCTCTCAAGTCCGAAATCACCGTACGAACCTGATGGAACCATCAAAACTCCGATCCCAAGATCAAATACAAAAAAGTCAAACTCAGTCAACTCTTCCAACTTAATGCTTCCAAAATGAGAATCATTCTTGCAAATCAATTCTGATTCGCTCAAAACCCAAAACTAACCATACACGCAAGTCAATATACATAATAGAAGCTACCCGAGACCTTAAACCATTGAACAAAGTGCAAATGCTCAAAATGATCGGTCGGGTCATTACATATACAGCTTTGTTTGACGTTATTGAGTTGTTTTTGGCTAGATTATCCTGTTCGAAGGCCGATTCGAGAGGCAAAGAATTCGAGTGATGATTCTCGCACATTTAAGGTAAGTATCTTGCCTAAGCTTGGTTTGAGGGTATTTTACTATCGACTATGATGCTTGCTATATGTTGGGGTGACGGATATGCGAGGTGATGCGCACATATATGTGCGTCGTGGTTATTCGTGATCCAGGTAGATCTTAGGCTATTATATGCCTTGATTTTCTATCATGCCTCTTTGATACCGTATTTTCTCCACTCGTATGACTACGTGAGTGTCACGACCCAAAATTCTAACATATTGTGATGGCGCCTATCGTGGTACTAGGAAAGCCAACATTTATGAAATAACTCCAACATTTTTAATAAAAAATGGATTTAAGTAGTTTAAACAATAAAAGATTTCATAAACAGGATAGAAATCCCGAAATAAAACGCGAAAATTCCCAACATCGGGGTGTCACTGAGTACATGAGCATCTATACATCACAAGTACGGAAAATACTGTCTATTATAATCTGAAACTAAATAGAATAAGTGGAAAGATTGGGAAGGAGAAACAAGGTCTGCGAAATGCCAAGCAGCTACCTTGATAGTCTCCGAGAATCCCAACTCCAGAACTCAGCAACCGCCGTGACCGGATGCACCTGGTCTGCACACAAGGTGCAGGGTGTAGCGTGAGTACAACCAACTCAGTAAGTAACAAGACTAAATAAAGAACTCAAAGTAGTGATGAGCTTCACAATTATAGTTCAATTACAGTGGTTTCAACATAAGAAAGTAGGCATGCTCTCAAGTTCGATAAATTAGGTCAAACAATTATTCCATGACACGTTTAAGTGAAACAAAGTGTAATATCTTTCAGAAATGTCAAGACAGTGATACATGGAAGCTAAGTGCAACAATAATGAACTCAAATGCATCCTCTCACAGCCACAATCACTCAGCCATCCCATTCACTCAGCACTCGACACTCGGCACTCGCACTCAGTAGGTACCTGCACTCATTGGAGGGGTGTGCAGACTCCGGAGGGGCTCCTTCAACCCAAGTGCTATAATCCGCACGGACAACTCACGTGCTATAGTATAATATATGGATCCGCACGGACAACTCACGTGCTGCAGGAACAACTCATGTGCTACAATATAATATCTAGATTTGCACGGACAACTCACGTGCTATAGTATTACTATCTTACAATCAGGCCCTCGGCCTCACTCAGACACAACTCTCTCCTTAGTCTCTCGGGCTCTCAGTAGTCATGAAAGTTAGCCCCAACAGAAATAATATAATGTATCAGCAAGGAACAATAGAGACTGAGATATAATAAACAAGTAGAACTGTGACTGAGTACAAGACAGCAATTTAGCAGATAATTCAACATGTACACGACCTATGTGGGTCCCTATAGTGAGAACACATAGTCTAAACATGATTTCTAACATGATTTGTGGTTAAATTTCTCTACTACATGGAGAATGTGCAGATAACAACAGATTATTCAACTACACGGTTCCACGAAATTTGACCAAGTCAAATTTCCTATGGTGCACGCCTACACACCCGTCACCTTGCATGTGCGTCACCTCAAAACCAAATACATGACACGTAGCACAGGGTTTTGCACCCTCAGAACCAAATTTAGACTGTTACTTACCTTAATCTGAGCAAATATCTACTCCAACAGACCCTTGCCTCATGAAACAGTCTCCGAATGCCTCGAATCTTCCATAAACAATGCGATATAATCAATATGGGCTAAAGGAATCAACTCCACAAGAAAATGCTAAGCTATTAATCAAAATCAAGAATCAGCTCAAAAGCCGACCTCGGGCCCACATCTCGAAACTCGATAAAAGAACAAAACCCAAAAGTCCACTCAACCACAAGTCTATCCATACCAAATTTATCAAAATCTGACACCAAATTATCACCCAAACCTCCAAATCAAACTCTCTAAATTTCGTGCTTAAAACTCCCAATCTACACCTTAAATACACACCAACTTGGTGGGAAAATCAATGGGGAAGCAATATTATTGATCAAAAATGAGCACAAGGGACTTACCTCAAGAATCCGATCGAAAACCCTCCCAAAAATCGCCTAAACCGTGCTTGAAATGTTAAAAATGAAGCCAAAATCGCGAACCCTTGAATTTATATGTTCTGCCCAGTCCTTCTACTTCTGCAGCCACATACCCGCTTCTGCGCTTTCGCAAGAGCGACCCTTCGCCCGCTTCTACAGTTTCCTCCGCACCTGTGGCCCAATCTTCCGCTTCTGTGGACTCGCTTCTGTGAGCACCAAGCCGCTTCAGTGGAACAAGCCCATCTTCCCAGTTCCGCTTCTGCAGTTACCCTGCCGCATGTGCGGTCAAGCAGATGCGGAATTCCCAATCACACCTGCGCGCCTTCCGCTTCTGCGCACCTCTCACCGCACCTGCGGCCACGCAGGTGCGGAAAACTCCTCGCACCTGCGACCACCTGCACACTCCCTTCCAAATCGCATTTGCGCATCACAGCCCGCACCTGCGAGCTCGCACCTGCGATCAAAGCTTCGCAGGTGCGGGTACACCAGTAGAGGTCCAACTTCAGCAATCACTCAACTTCAACTTTTGATCCGTTAACCATTCGAAATCAACTTGAGGCCCCCGGGACCTCAACCAAACATACCATCAAGTCCCAAAACATCATACGAATTTAGTTGAGCCCTCTAATCACATCAAACAACTTCAAAAACACGAATCGTACCCCGATTCAAGCCTATTGAAACTAAGGAAATTCCACTTCTTAGACCGATTCCAAAATCTATCAAAACACGTCCGACTGACCCCAAATTTTGCACACAAGTCACATTTGACATTACGGACCTAATCCAACTTTCGGAATTTGAATCTGACCCCAATATCAATAAGTCCACTCCCGGTCAAACTTTCTAAAAATTTCCAACTTTTGTCATTTCAAGCCTAATTCCACTACGGACCTCCAAATCACAATCTGGGCACTCTCCTAAGTCCAAAATCACCTAACGGAGCTAACGGAACCATCAAAACTCCATTCCGGAGTTGTTTACTCAAAGATCAATATCCGGTCAATCACTTCAACTTAAGCTTTCAACCTTGAGACTAAGTGTCTCAATTCATTCCAAAATCTCTTCAGACCCGAATCGGCTACCCCCACAAGTCACATAACAGCAATAAAGTACAAAACGAGCAGTAAATGGGCGAACAGGGCTACAACTCTTGATATGACCAAAGTCTCTGCACTCAAAACAACCCCTCCTCTAACGGAACTATTTCTCCTGATAACCCGAGGAACTACCTGTAAAAACCTGAGTGGACGAGGCATGGTGAGAAATCTGCGCTGATAGTGCACTGAATGAAGACTGGCCTAAGTGAGCACTGTAAGAACAGTGGCTAGCTGATGCACCATGCTGAGCTGGATGAGTCGTCTGAGCGGCCTATAAGGACAACCTTGCTGTGGTAGGACTGCCCTCCAGAAGGTACACCACCAAAACCGCCCGAACCTCGTGGCCTCTTGGCCTACCTCTCCCTGCGCTCCTGACTACGGACCATATCTATATGCTGATCAATGTCAACCACCTCATCAAAAGTGGAACCAAATACCCTCTCCCTAGTCATAAGCAATCGCAGCTGATATGTGAGGCCATCAATGAACCTCATGAAACTCTCCATATCAGTAGGGACCAACCAAACTGTGTGGCGAGCTAACTCGGAAAACCTCATCTCGTACTGGGTCACAGACATGCCATCCTGCCGAAGCTGCTCAAACTTTCTGCAGAGCTCCTCCATGCGAGATTGTGGCAAGAAATTCTCCAATAAGAGAACGGAGAACTCCTTCCATGTAAGTGGTGCTGCACCGACTGGCATGCACATCTCATAATACTTCCACCATCTGAAGGCAGCTCCAGAAAACAGAAAAGTAGTAAACGAGACCTCACTGGTCTCCACAATACCTGTTGTACGAAACATCCGCTGGAACTTGTCCAAGATGCCCTGTGCATCCTCCTACTCAGCACAGCTAAATGATGTAGGTTGAAGACTCCCATATCTATTAAGTCTCCTCTGCTCATCATCAGCCATAATTGGGACCACTGAGGCCTGAGCAGCTGCAACCGACTAGGCAGGTAGTACCTCCGGTATCTGAAGTCCTGGCATCGCCTGCCCTGGAGTACGGGCAGCGGGGATTTGAGTACCTCCCCCGGCCTAAGAAGTGCCCGGTGCGGCCTGAGCCGAAACCACCTGAGCAAGACCAGTGCAAACGGTCAATATCTGGGCTAATGCCTCCTGGAGGCCCGGAATCACAATGTCCACAGCAGGTGTTTGATCTGGCCCCACTGGCTCAACTGCATCTGGAACCTGCTCCTGAGCTGGAGCAACTGGTGGATCTACAGGTGCTGCTCTAGATGTTGTACGAGCTGCACCTCTGCCCCTACCGCAACCCCTACTGTGACCTCGGCCTCTCGTGGCCCTAGCTGGTGGTGCTAGTGGCTGTCCATCCTGTCCGGTAGCACGTGTCCTCACCATCTGTGAGAGAATAGAATACAAAAGTTTAGTTACCGGAACAAACAAATCCGTACGACAAGAATATAAGAATGTGAAATTTCCTAAGGGTTCGGCAACCTCTCGAAGATAAGTACATATGTCTCTGTACCGATCCGCAAGACTCTACTAAACCTGCTCATGACTCGTGAGACCTATGTAACCAAGGCTCTGATACCAACTTGCCACCACCCACAATCTTAACTTGTCGTGATGGCGCCTATCGTGGTACTAGGCAAGACAAAATTTACGAAATAACTCCAACACTTTTAACAGAAAATGGATTTAAGCAGTTTAAACAATAAAAGATTTCATAAATGAGATAAAAAACCCAAAATAAAACGGGGAAATTTCCAACATCGGGGTATCACTGAGTACATGAGCATCTATACATCACAAGTCCGGAAAATACTGTCTATGATAATATGAAACTAAATATGATAAATGGAAAGATAGGGAAGAAGAAAAAAGTTGTGCGAAACGCCAAGCAACTACCTCAATAGTCTCTGGGAATCCGAACTCCACAACTTAGCAACCGCTGTGGCCGAATGCACCTGGGTCTGCACACAGGTACAGGGTGTAGCGTGAGTACAACCAACTCAGTAAGTAACAAGACTAAATAAAGAATTGAAGGTTGTGACGAGCTTCACAGTTTTAGTTCAATTACAGTTATTTCAACATAGGAAAGTAGGCATGCTCTCAAGGTCGATAAATTAGTTCAAACAATTATTCCATGACATGTTTAAGTCAAACAGAGTGTAATATCTTTTAGAAATTTCAAGACAGTGATACATGGAAGCTAAGTGCAACAATAATGAACTCAAATGCGTCCTCTCAAGACCACAAATACTTAGCCCTCCCATTCACTCAGCACTCGGCACTCGCACTCAGTAGGTACCTGTGCATTAGGGGTGTGCGCAGACTCCGGAGGGGCTCCTTCAAACCAAGTATTATAATCCGCACGGATAACTCACGGGTTGCACGGAAAACTCACGTGCTATAGTATAATATCTAGATCCGCACGGACAACTCACGTGTTGTAGGAACAACTCACGTGCTACAGTATAATATCAGGATCCGCACGGACAACTCACGTGCTATAGTATTACTATCTCACAATCAGGCCCTCGGCCTCACTCAATCATAACCCTCTCCCAAGTCTCTCGGGCTCTCAGTAGTCATGAAAGTCAGCCCCAATAGAAATGATATAATGTATCAGCAAAGAACAATAGAGACTGAGATATAATAAACAAGTAGAATTGTGACTACGTACAAAACAGCAAGTTAGCATATAATTCAACATGTACACGACCTCTGTGGGTCCCTACAGTGCCAACACATAGTCTAAACATGATTTCTAACATGATTTGTGTGTGGTTAAATTTCTCTACAACATGGAGAATGTGCAGATAACAACAGATTATTCAACTACACGGTTCCATGGAATTTGACCAAGTCACAATTCCTATGGTGCACGCCCATATACCCGTAACTTAGCATGTGCGTCACCTCAAAACCAAATACATGACACGTAACACGAGGTTTCATACCCTCAGAATCAAATTTATAACTATTACTTACCTCAATATAAGAAAATCTCTACTCTAACACACCGTTGCCTCACAAAACAGCCTCCGAATGCCTCGAATCTAGCCATAAAATATGCGATATAATCAATACGGGCTAAGGGAATCAACTCCATAAGAAAATGCTAAGCTATTAACCAAAATCAAGAATCAGCTCAAAAGCTGGCCCCCGGGCCCACATTTCGAAACTCGATAAAAGTCACAAAACCCAGAAGTTCACTCAACCACGAGTCTATCCATACCAAATTTATCAAAATCCGACACTAAATCATCACCCAAACCCCCAAATCAAATTCTCCAATTCTCTAGCCTAAAACTCCCAATCTACACCTTAAATACACACCAACTAGGTGGAAGCAATATTATTGATCAAAAATGAGCACAAGGGACTTACCTCAAGAATCCCCTCAAAAACCCTCTCAAAAATCGCCTAAACCGTGCTTGAAATGTTAAAATGAAGCCAAAATCGTGAACCCTTGAGTTTATATGTTCTGCCCAGTCATTCCGCTTCTGCGGCAACTTACCCGCTTCTACGCTTTCGCAAGAGTGACCCTTCGCTTGCTTCTGTGATTTCCTCTACACCTGTAGCCCAATCTTCCGCTTCTACAGACTCGCTTCTACGAACACCAAGTTGTTTCTGCGGACCAAGCCCATCTGCCGAGTTTCGCTTCTGCGGTCCCCCTATCGCATTTGCGGTCACGCAAATGCGGAATTCCCCATCGCACCTGCGTGCCTTCCGTTTCTGCGCACATCTCACCGCACCTGCAGCCACGCAGGTGTGGAAAGCTCCTCGAACCTGAGACCACCTGCACACTCACATCTAAACTACATCTGCACATCACAGCCGGCACCTACGAGCTCGCATCTACGATCAAAGCTTCGCAAGAGCGGTTACACCAGCAGAGGTCCAACTTCAGCAATCACTCAACTTAAACTTTTGATCCATTAACCATCGGGAATCAACCCGAGGCCCCCGGGACCTCAATCAAACATACCATTAAGTCCCAAAACATCATATGAACTTAGTCGAGCCCTCAAGTCACATCAAACAACTTCAGAAACACGAATCGCACCCAGATTCAAGCCTATTGAAACTAAGGAAATTCCACTTCTATAAACAACAACGAAACCTATAAAAACATGTCTAAATAACCCCAATTTTGCACACAAGTCACATTTGACACTACGGACCTACTCCAACTTCCAGAATCAGAACGCGACCCCGATATCAAAAGTCCACTTTTGGTCAAACTTTCCAAAAATTCCAACTTTTGCCATTTCAAGCCTAATACCACTATGGACCTTCAAATCTTAATCCTGACATGCTCCTAAGTTCAAAATCACCTAACAGAGCTAACGGAACCATCAAAACTCCGTTCCGGAGTCGTTTACTCAAAGATCAACATCCGATCAATCACTTCAACCTAAGCTTTCAACCTCGAGACTAAGTGTCTCAATTCATTCTGAAATCTCTCCGGACCCAAACCGACTACCCCGGCAAGTAACATAATAGCTATAAAACACAAAAAAAGCAATAAATGGGGGAACGGGGCTACAACTCTCAAAATAACTGTTCGGGTCGTTACAGTGAGCTATTATTCATGCTAGTAACCAGGTGTAGGCTATGTGCTTATCTGTTTGAGACATGATAGGGTTAGTTGAGATATTTTCCTTAACTATAGTCATATTTTCAGTCATGATATTATATACGCGTATTATATCTCTGTCTCTATGCACTATTTATATTTTATTTCACATGTTATTAGTATCCTAATTTTTATGACACGGTTTGAGCATGAGTGTTGGCATGTTGGTATATTCAGTGTAGTATTTTTTATTATGACACTGTAAGATGTGAGCATGGAGACTTAAGCGGCTTGATGACTGATCTTAGGCCATAGGGTTGTGTTGATATTGGTTTTGAGGTGACGTTTGCGTCAAGGCCCATAGTGGGCTAAGTAATATTTATCATTTTCTTTTGAATTGATTGGTGCTTGGGTTAGGATCCGCCCTTCCGGAGTTAGGTTATAACTTGTGAGTGCTGGAACTTGGTATGTGCTTAGTGAGGGCTTATTCCAAGCATCCGCACAGTGTTGAGTGTGTGTGTGTGTGTGATGATTCATTTGCATTTTTGCCAGGCATTATGAGTGTGTTAATAATATGATTTAGGGTACTTGTATCAGGCATTATAAATATGTTGAGATTTTGTATGTATCCTTGATGATTAAACTGTGAAGTTATTTATTTGGGCATGTATACTTGACATGCAGGCATAGAGTTGTATTTTTCTCATGCTAATTAGTACTTAATGTCTCTATTTGATGTTTAGAGCATGGAATCGCAGATTAATTTGATAAATATATGTTTAGGTGATTTTCTGTAGAATCCTCTTATTGTGACATGATATTACTTGAGTCGTTTTTCTTTTTTGCCATTATTATGCTATTATTGTTGTTGTTAGCTATTGAAAATGAGTATTTCACCTTGCCAAGCTCATCACTACTTCAGCCTAAGGTTAGGCATACTACTTATTGAGTGCATGGGATTAGCTGTACTCATACTACACTCTGCACTTTATGTGCAGATCCATGTGTTTCTGATCATGGTGGTTGCTAGTGAGCAATATCTAGCCTTTGTGCAGATTTTGAGGTAGCATTATTATTCCGTTCGCATGCCTTGAAGTCCCTTATTCTATATCATGTTAATATTGTTCAGTGTTCCAGACAGTATTGTATTTTTTGCGCACTTTGTATTTAGTATTTCATAGAGCACATGCACTCGGTGTCGCCAGATTATGGGTTGTTTCAGTTGTATCATCATTTGACTTCAGTTATTTATGCTACTCGGCTATTTGAGATTTATTTCCTACTGTTGTTGAAGTTTGTTTTTGTATATTTGTTGTTATCTAGCCTAGCAAGTTGTATTAGTGCCATCACGGCTCCAGTGGGATTTAGGGTCATGAAAAGTTGATATCAGAGCACTAGGTTAATTAGGTCTCACGAGTCATGAGAAAGTCTAGTGGAGTCTCGTGAATTGGTACGGAGACGTCTGTACTTATCTTCGAGATACAGGGCTGCTAGGAAAACTTCTTTTTCTTTCATTCTCTGCCATGCGGATTTGTTTATTCCTAAGTTTGAATCTTTGCTTTCATACTCTCTCATAGATGGTGAGGACACATTCTTCCGATACAGCTGAGCAAGCACCAGTAACCCAGGCGGGGCTACGAGGGGCGGGGGACAAGGCAGAGGTAGGGATAGAGCACGCGTCGCAGCTAGGGGCCTTACTAGAGAAGCTGTTGTGGAGCCACTAGCAGCTCTCGTTGAGGAGCAGATTCTGGACCATGTTGAGCTAGTGGGACCAGCTCAGGTTACCATGTGTTTATTTTCTACATTAGTGGCTCAAGCTTTGGTCCGTATGGTTGGTTTATTCGAGAGTTTGGATCTGGCCATGGGCATTCCCTACTGCACCAGCTACTTTCCAGGTAGGGGTCAGAGTGTAGACTCCAGCTACACAAACCTCAAAGCAGATGGCCAAAAGTTATCAGAGCCCCAGAATGTTACCAATTGGGGGAGTTCAGCCTATAGTTGCTTCGCAGCCTGAGGATAGGCCCGCGATGTCCGTTAAAGAGGCTGGATAAGTTCACAAAGTTGCATCATCCTCACTTTAGTGGTACGCCTTCAGAGGATGCATAGGGGTTCTTGGATCATTGTTACCAGATTCTGTGCAATTTTGGACTAGTTGAATCTAATGGAGTTGACTTCACCGCCTTCCAGATGTAGGTTCCAGCCAAGAAGTGGTGGCAGATTTATGAGCTGGCAAACCAACAGGATCACCTCATCTTACTTGGTATCAGTTCACCGGGGTCTTTTTGCGTAAGTTTATGCTCCGCACCAGGATAGAGAAGCTGAAGAGGTTGTTTGAGCTAGTAGGGTCGGACGTCAGTCACTAATTTTGAATGAGGGTTACAGAGTTGTCTCGTCATGCTACTATTTCCCTCTAAAAAGAAGAGAGTGGGGAGATTCATTGATGGTCTTCACCATACAATCCCCTTCCTATGGCTCGAGAAGCAGAGACCGGGACTTCATTCCACCAGGTAGTGGAAATAGCGCGTCGTATTGAGCGCATCTACAGTGACACTATAGAGATGATTTAGGGTAAGGACAAGAGGTCCCAACATTCAGGTAGCTTCAATGATACCTTATCTGGAGGCCGAGGTCGATTGGAAAATGCCATTCTAGCAAGATGGTTTATCATATACCACTACCCATTCGAGGAGATTTTGTGTAATCTTTGTTTAGTGCACTTCTAGTGTAGAGTTCTCATTTCACTCCATCTATTTATTGTTCATCAGTACTAGGTTCATTTTATAGATATTCTGGTTCACGGGGTCTGATTTAGGCCCCAAAGTCATTTCCGATCGGAGGTTGCTATGAGTGTGGGAATTTGGGGTGTGTTAGAAAATACTTCCCCCGTTTTCATAGAGGTTTAGGGCAGCATGAAGGTTAGACTATGAATCTAGTGCCAGTTGCTACACCACTCGCTTAGCCAGCCTCGGGTAGAGGTAACCCAAGAGGTGGTCGTCCTAGAGGTGGAGCTCAACTAGTGGAGGTCAGGATAGATGCTACGCCTTTTCGAGGAGGATCGAGGTTGTCACTTCTGATTTTGTTATTATAGGTATTATTTTTGTGTGTCATAGAGAAGCTTCTATAACTTTTGATCCTGGCTCTACTTATTTATATGTGTCATCATACTATACTTCTTATCTGGATATGCCACATGATCTGCTTGCTACCCCTGTTCATATATCTACACTAGTTAGGGATTCCATTATGGTGGATCGAGTTTATGGGTCTTGTGTGGTCACTATGTGTGGTTGTGATACGAAGGCAAACTTTCTATTATTATATATTGTAGCCTTTGATGTGATCTTGGGTATGGATTAGTTGTCCCCATACCATGTTATTCTTGATTGTCATATTAAGACCGTGACGTTGGATATGTCGGGGTTGCCGAGGTTAGAATGGAATGGTTCTCTTGGTTGCACTCCTAGTAGAGTAATCTCATTTTTCAAAGGCTCAATGGATGGTTGAGAAGAAATGTTTGGCATATCTAGCTTTTGTCAAAGATGTTAGTGCTGATACTCCTACTGAATCAGTTCTAGCAATGAGGGAGTATGTGGATGTGTTTCTTGCAGACCTACCAGGCATGCCACCCAATAGGAATAATTATTTCAGCATTGATTTCGCACCAGATAGTCAGCCTATCTTTATTCCACTATATCGCATGGCTCCTATTGAGCTGAAGGAGCAGTTGTAGGAGTTGCTGGATAAGGATTTCATCAGGCCTACTGTATTACCTTGGGGTGCATCGGTGTTGTTTGTTATGAAAAAGGATGGGTCGATGAGAAATAGGTAGTCAAATAAGGTTACCAACAAGAACAAATATCCACTACAACGAATTGATGATTTATTTGATCAGCTTCAAGGAGCTAGGGTGTTCTTAAAGATTGTCTTGAGGTCGGGATATCACCAGTTGAAGATTAGGGCTTCTGACATTCCAATGACGGTTTCAGGACTCATTATGAACATTATGAGTTTTTAGTAACGTCTTTTGGTATGAGTAATGCCCCATCAGCTTTCATGCATTTGATGAACAGTGTGTTTCAGCTTTATCTGGATTATTTTGTCATTGTGTTCATTGATGATATTGGTGTATTCCTTTAGAAGGGAGGAGCACGAGCAGCATTTAAGGATTGTGCTTCATACTTTGAGGGAGAAGAAGTTGGATTCTAAGTTTTCCAAGTTTGAGTTTTGGTTGGACTCGGTGGTATTCTTGGGCCACATGGTGTCTAGTGATGGGATCAAGGTGGATCCGAAGAAGATTGAGGCAGTTCAAAATTGGCCGAGACCTTCTACCGCTAAAACGATCAGGAGTTTTCTAAGTTTGGCTGGTTATTATCGCGCTTTGTGGAAGGGTTTTTATCTATAGCAGCTCCATTGACTAAGTTGACTCAGAAAGATGCTTTATACTCTTACGAGTATGAAGAGATCTTTCAGAAGCTCAAGACCGTCTTGACTACAACTTCAATTTTGGTGTTGCTCTCAGGATTAGGGGTGTATATTGTCTGTTATGATACTTCTTGCATTGTCCTTGGATGTGAGTTGATCCATATAGGATGATTTCTTATGCATAGCACCAGTTGAAGCCTCATGAGAAGAACTATCCATTATATGATTTGGAGTTAGCAGTTATCATTCATGCGCTCAAGATTTGGAGGCATTACTTATATTGCACGTCTTTGGAGGATTATACATATCATCAGAGTGTTAGCATCTATTAACGCAAAAGAATTTGAATCTGAAGCAACAGAGGTGGTTGGAGTTATTGATAGAGTATGATATCACTATCTTGTATCATCCGGAGAAGGCAAATGTGATAGCAGATGCCTTGAGTAGGAAGGCATAGTCATTTATCCTAGCAATGGAGCGACCGTTGGCTATGGATGTTTAGGATTTCGCTAATAGGTTTGTGGATTGGATATTTCGGAGTCTAGCAGGTTTCTCACTTGTGTTGTTGCGCAGTCGTCCTTATTTGTGCGCATCAAAGCTCGCTAGTATGATGATCCCCATTTACTTGTCCTTAGGGACACGGGTGTCGCGAGGTGGTGCTAAGGAGGTGAATATCAGTGTGGATGGTGTATTGCCACTGCAGGGTTGGACTTTTGTTCCTAATGTCGATAGGTTGAGGTAGTTGATTCTTGAGGAGGCTCACAGTTTGCAGTATTCTATTCATCCAGGTGCTACGAAGATGTACCATAATTTCAAGAAGCATTATTGGTGGCGAAGGACGAAGAAGGACATTGTTGGATATGTTGCACAGTGTTTAAATTGCCAGCAGGCCAAGTATGAGCATTAGAGGTCGGGTGGTTTGCTTTAGAAGATTGAGATACCGGAGTGGAAGTGGGAGTGCATTATTATAGACTTTGTGGTAGGATTGCCATGGACATTAAGGAGATTTGATGTTGTTTGTGTCATTGTAGACAGACTTACCTAGTTTGCGCATTTTATTCTAGTCATGACTTCCTACACTTGAGAACAGTTGGCTAAGATCCACATTAGGGAGATTGTCCTCTTGCATAGTGTGCCCGTGTCTATCATCTCGGACCAAGGCACTCAGTTTATTTTACACTTCTAGAGAGCTGTTCAGTGTGATTTGGGCATGCAGGTGGAGTTGAGTACTGCATTTCACACTCAGATAGACGGACAGACTGAGTAGACCATTCAGATCTTGGAGGATATGTTGAGGGCTTGCATCATTGATTTCGGAGGCCAGTGGAATCAATTTTTACCTTTGGCGGAGTTCACCTACAATGATAGATATCAATCTAGTATCTAGATGGCTCTGTTTGAGGCCTTATATGGGAGGTGATGTCATTCTCCGATCGGTTGGTTTGAGCCTGTTGAGGCTAGGTTGTTAAGAACAGATTTGGTTAGATGCTATAGATAAAGTGAAGTTGATTCAGGAACGGCTTCGTACAATAAATTCCAAGCAAAAATGTTATGCTGATAAGAAGGTTTAGATGTGGCTTTCATGGAGGGTGAGAAGATTATTAGGCGCAGATATAGTTTGATGCTATGGTGAAGGTGAAGTTGATTTAGGAGTGGCTTCGTACAACACAGTCCAGGCAAAAACGTTGTGCTGATACGAAGGTTTGTGATGTGGCTTTCATGGAGGGTGAGAAGGTTCTTATCCGAGTTTTGCCTATGAAAGGTATGATGAGGTTTGGGAAGAAGGGAAGTTGAGCCCGAGGCTTATTGGTCCTTTCGAGGTGTTGGAGAGAGTTGGCGAGGTTGCTTATAGACTTATCTTGCCTCCTAGTCTTTAAGGAGTTCATCCGGTGTTTCATATTTGTATGCTTCAGAAGTATCATAAAGATAAGTCACATGTTTTAGACTTCATGACAGTGTAGTTGGATGAGAATCTGGCTTATGAGGAAGGACCGATGACCATTTTGGAAAGGCAGGTTCAGAAGCTGATGTAAGGTCCCCTAAAATTTTACTAGAACCCGGGGTTTCGTAGTGCCGAGGTAGGCTACAGAATTTTTGGGTTGTACAGTATGTCGAGGAGTTGAAGGAAATATTTTGCAGAACATGGCATTTCTGCAGTCCACTATACGACCGCAGAACCTCTTCCCGGATCGCAGATCGGTCGTAGAGTGCAATAGAACTTGACCCAATTTTTAAAGATCATTTTGCGGTCAAGTATGCGGCCGTATAATCATTTTGCGGGCCGCAAAATCCGTCGCAGAACTAGCATGAAGATTTCTGGAGGGAGTTTCGCGGCGCATTATACAACCGCATAACCGTTCTATGGGCCGCATAACAGCCGCAGACCTGACCAAGCTTACGCAATTTTTGGGACCATTTTTGCAGTCCCCTTTGCAGATCGCTTTCTCGTTTTGCGGTCAGGTCTACGACCGGACCCCGCTTCGTAAGCTTAAGTTAGGGAAAATTTCACCTAATCCCACTTTTATAAAAATGACCTTGGGGTTATTTTGGCTGGTCTAAACTTCCATTTTAGAGAGAGGGGAGTGTTTTAGAGAGACAAGAGGAAGCCCCAAGTGTTTTGCTCATCAATCCGCGCTCGAGCTTTGAAATTCAACAAGGAAAACTTGCTAGTTGTCTTCTAAAGAGGTAAGGTTCCATACCCTAGTCTTCAATTTCATGTTTGGGGTAGAAGATGTGTAATGGGGAGTGTGATTCTTGGGTATGAAAGTGTTATTTATGCATGCATGTACCAACAAGGTTTGCGGGAAGGTTGTTGAGCTCAAATGGGTAAACATTGGGTTGTGGGATGAAGGAATCCACCATAGAAAAACCTTGAAATCATAGTGCTCACATACTATTTGATGAAATAAACTCAAATAAGCTGAACCCATGAATTTCGTCCTAATTATGGTTCAATTTTGTTATGTCTTTGAATAGATTGAAGTTGCTAGGATTTTCGAAATATTGTAGTAATTTAAGGAAATCTCAAAGCGAGGTATGTTGGCTAAACTTCTCTTGTAGAATCGAATTCCATGGTGTACTCGTAAGTCACAAGTGTGATTGGCCCATGTTCTTATTCCTCAGGTTCCGAGTTAGTCCTAATAAATCCAATTATTCCAAATAAGCGTTGTGTCTGAAATTATGTGCTCAAAATGTGTTTCAATTATTTCTGTCACATTATTCTCTCCTTCGGGAATGTATTCAAGTCTGATTTGTGTGGTAAAATGCTATAACTTCAATTTATGTTTCAAATAAAGGTTATTGTGCCAAATCGTGAAAGAAAATTCAATGTGCTTAAGAATCATATTGCTCATATACATTTTTAAAGTCTTGGTTCCACATGCTCTTTTTGTTGATCATCCATGATGGAGCTTGAAAGTAAAAGAAGTGAATATGAGATGTAAAATGTGGCCATCGTGCCAAGAATGAGAATTATACTTGTGGCCTATAGTGCCAATGAAATGAAAGAGAATGTGTGAAATATTATGAAACGAAATGTAACTTCTTTATATAATAAATGGTATGGGAGTATCGTTAGGAAGGGTTGGTTGAAACAACCTAACCCCGAAACTACACGTGTCGGTGTAAGTGTGATTGAGGGGTAAATCCCCGCACTAATGTGTTGAGATTGTTCCCACTAAATGGGATGAGATGGCTGTATTGAGATTATTTCCCCTTATTTGGGATGAGATTGTTTCTAACCATGGACTGGATGTCGACTCACATGGCATATGTGGGAAGATGACCAAGCCGATTGGGTCGAGATCAGACACCATGCCGCACATATGGTGGTGTTGTGGTGGGATGTCTTGGGGTGAGACGACTTAGCCGATCGGGCTGAGATAGGACTCCGTGCTAAAAATACTGTGGTATTGCGATTGGATGTCTTTGGGTGATATGGCTTAGCCGATCGGCCGTGATCGGACTCCATGCTAGAAACACGGTGGTATATCGGTGCTAAAGATCTCCCAAGCTAAAATATTGGAATTTACTTGAAACTTATCTTGCTCCTAATTTGATGCTTTTATATTGTTTGAGGCTTTCATTGATTCTATGTTATTCCTCCTTGTACTGTTACTCAATTCGTTGGGAGGGTGTTTACTCTTACATAGTACTATTCCATATATACTAACAGTCCCATTTGCCAGGGGCGCTGCATCTTTAATGGACACAGGTGGTTCCACAGCAGGCAGCATCGATCAGTGATAGCGGAACACCCTTCCTCCTCAGCTGACTTGGTGAGCCCCACTTTATTTCGGGGTCTTGTATCTTTTGTCATCTATATATAGTGTTTTGAGGTATAGTCGGAGCCTTGTTGCCGGCACCATCATGCTACTCTTTTATGTCCATTAGAGGCTCCATTAACATAGTGTGGGTTGTGTCGTGGTTTTGGGAAATTCCAAATGAAGATGTTGTATTTGTATCACATGTTTCCACTCCTAAACTATGAATGTGTAATGTAATATTCTAGGAATTCTCGAATGATGTACTAATGGTAATGAACTTGGTATTGCTCATGTAATCTTCTCATGGTCTAATTAATGGAATACATCCCCACTTTGTTCATGGGTAAGGTCGGGTAGAAAGCATCTAGAAGGCTTGCTTGACCGAAGTATCTTGATTGAGCGTCGGTCGCGCTCCCCAAGGTCAGGGCGTGACAGCTGAGGTCTAAAGATATTGCATCAGTGAAAGTTCAGTGAAGAGGTCGACCGACCGAGGAGGCAACTTGGAGACCGAGCATGATATGCAAAGAAAATATCCTCATCATTTTGACCTCCCAGGTATGATTTTAAACCCGTTCGAGGACGAACGTTTGTTTAAAAGGGGGAGAATGTAACGACCCAGCCGGTCATTTGTTGTATTTGAGCCCCATTTCCTTATTTAACGCTTCATGTATGCTTGTTTGTTGTTTTATGACATGAGGGGATGGTTGGTTTGGTGTAAAAAAGGTTTTCGAGTGAATTAGAAGAGTTAGTTCCAATGTTGGAAGCTTGAGTTGTTAGAGTGGACCAAGGTTTGACTTTTTTGCAAACGATCTCGGATCGGAGTTTTGATGGTTAGAATGTGTTCATATGGTGATTTTGGACATAGGCGTATGTCTATACTTGGATTTGGAGGTTCCTAGGACATTTTGGCTCTAATTGGCAAAAGTTGGAAGTTTGAAGATTAGGAAAGTTTGTAGGTTTGACCGGGAGTTGAGTTTGATGATATCAAACTCAGATTGTAGTTTCGAGACTTGGAATAGGTTTGTTTTGTCATTTAAAATTTTTGTGCAAAGTTTGGATGTATTATGAGTTGGTTAAGCATGATTAGACGCTCGACTAAAAATTATTGAAGTTCTTGAACTTGAAGGCATGCAACATGAGTTTTGATGCTTGATTCTTGGTTGTGGATGTTATTTTGGTTATTTAAGCTCACGAGTGAGTTCGTATGAGGTTTCTATACATGTTTGGATGTTTGGAGTGGCGCCTGAGGGAATCGGGAGAGTCTCAGATTGGTTTTGGGTTGAGTTTAAAAGTTGAGAGATTTATGGTGCTGCAGACATTGCATTTGCAATGTTATGCTTGCATTTGCGATGTTCTGATCGCATTTGCAAGGTCGGAATTTGCGTACTGTTGAGCACATTTGCGATAAGTGGCTCGGAAGGCAAGCTTTGCATTTGCGAAGCTAGTGCCACAATTGCAACATTTGCTTATGCGATGGGAGCTTCGCATTTGCGGGGTTCTTGGTCGAAATATTTGCTTCTCAGGGGCTCTGTTGGCTTTTGTGAGCCTTGTTTTGCATTGGCGAGGGACGCACTTGCGAACCACAGGTCGCATTTGCGGCACCTGTAGCTGGTCATTATGAGGCATCTTGGGATTTTTTCTCATTCTTCCATATTTTGAACCCTAAACTTGGGTGAGGCGATTTTGGCTTGGAGATTTTCACATACCTTTGGGGTAAGTGATTTCTACAAATGTTTTGTATTATTTCAAGAACTTTTATGGATTATTAACACCCAAAACATGAAATTTTACGGTAAATTTATAAGAAAGTGAAAATTAGGGGTTTTGAGCTATGATTTGGACTTGGTTTTAAAATCTAATCATATATTTGTACTCGTCAAGTTATCGGTAGTTGGGATCTATCCCTTGACTCGGGTTTTGACCATGTGAGCCCGGGTTGACTTATGTTGACTTTTTAGAAATTGAATAAATATCAAAGCTTCATTGTTTAGAATCGATTCTTATAGCCTTGTTTGGCGTTATTGAGTTGCTTTAGGCTAGATTTTGACTCGTTCAGAGGCTGATGCGAGAGGAAAGGAATTTTTGGAGTATTGATTCTCGTGCATTTAAGGTAAGAATCTTTCCTAATCTTAGCTTGACGGTATTTTCTCACATGCTATAGTGTTTGCTACATGTTGGGGGTAACGCATATGCGAGGTGACGCGGACATATGCATGCATCGTGGTTATTCATGATCCGGGTAGATCTTAGGCTAATATATGCCTTGTTTTGCTACCATGCCTCTTTGCTACCGTGTTTTCTCCACTTGTATGACTATGCGAGCTATTATTTATGCTAGAAGTCATATCTAGGCTATGTGCTTATCTGTTTGAGACATCATAGGGCTATTTTTGCTATGTTAAGTTGTTTGTCTTAACCGTAATCATATCTTTAGTCATATTAATATATCCTCTTATTATATCTCTATGTCTATGAACTCTTTATATGTTATCGCAGATGTTGTTTGTGTCCTTATTTGTGTGACACGGGTTTGAGCTGAGTTGTGGCACATCGGTATATTCCATGCGGTATTTTTTTATGGTATTGTGAGATGTGAGCATATCGAGACTTGAGTGTCTTGATAATTAATCATGTACCATAGGTTCGTGTTGATATTGGTTGTGAGGTGACGCTTGCGTTAAGTCCCCATAGTGGGCTTAGTGATATTGATCATTGACTTTTGATCCGATCAGCGGTTGGGATAGGATTTGTCCCTCCGGAGTCAGGTCATAACCTATGAGTGCAGGCACTTGATATGTTCTTAGTGAAGGGCTTATGCCAAGCACCCGTACAGTGTTGAGTGTGTGTGTGTGTATGTGTCTGTGATGATTCAGGGGCAATTTTGCCAGGCACCGTAACTATGATGGGAGTATGACTGAGCAGTACTTGTACCATGCACTATAAATATGCTGATATTTTGTATACTTCATGATAAAACTATGATGTTGTTGTAACGACCGGACCAATCATTTTGTATATTTAAGCCTCGTTCCGCTATTTGATGCTTCTCGTATGTTTGTTTGTTTGTTTGTTGTTTTGTGACTTACAGAGATTGTTGATTTGGTTTGAGGAAGGTTTGAGAGGGATTTGAGACACTTAGTCTCATTTTGGAAGCTTAAGTTGTAAGAATTAACCAAGGTTTGACTCTAGTGTAAATGACCTATGATTGGTCATTTGAGGGTTCTAATAGGTTCATATGGTGAATTTGGGATTGGGTGTATGTTCAGAATTGGATTTGGAGGTTCCTAGGATGTTTTTGCTCTATTTGTCGAAGGTTGGAAATTTAGAGGTTTGGAAAATCCTAAGTTGAATTCGAGGTTGATTTTGATATTATCATATTTGAATTTTTGTTCTAGAAATTGAAATATGTTTGTTTGCCATTTGGGACTTGTATGCAAAGTTTAGATGTAATTCTAATTGGTTAGGCTTGAATCAGACGCTTGGTTGGAAGTTTGGAAGTTACTGAATTTAAGAGAAGCTTAACTTGTGTTTTGATCGTCGAATCTTGGTTTTGATACTAGTAGTGGTGTTTTGAGCATTTGGACAAGTTTGGATAAGGTATTGGGACTTGTTGGCATGATTGGATGGGGTCTCGGTTTCCTCAGGTGTGTTTTAGACCATTTTCCTTTGATTTTGAATTGTTGGTTTTCTGATGTTTAGTAGTGTTTCGGGATCACAGAGCATGTCTTGTGATCGCGGTGAAGGGGAGATGGAAGACAGTATTTTCCACTTCACGTTCATGTGGGTATAGTTGCGTTCGCAGAATGATAAAAGCAAGTCCATTGCCTTCGCGTATGGGGCCATGTTCATGATAAAGAGGTACTAGGCGGAAGGATTGCCTTTGCGTTAACGGAGCAAGGTTCGCATTGCATATGCTTAGCAGATCAGGCATCACATTCGCAAAGAGGGACTTCGCATTCGCAAAGAAGGGTAGTAGTTGGGCGGACTTTTTGGCCTTCGCGATCATGAAAGGTGTTTCGTTGTAAGGCCCCGTAAATTTTTGCCAAAGAATTTGGAGTTTTGTGGTGTCGAAATAGACTTATGTGTTTGAGGATTGTAGAAATTCTTCGCCGCGGTTATTACTTTTTGGGTCGAAGAATGCACTGAGGAGTTGATGAAAATTTGCATAACCATTTTGCGGGCCGCATAATGGTCGCAAAGTTGAGCAGAAATTTGTTGAATTTTTTAGGGTTGTTTCGCGGTCCATTGTGCGATCGCAAAACTTGTTTCGCGATCCGCACTTTTGTAGCAGAGTTGCATGAGGAAATTTTGTTGGGAAATTTAGCGGTCCATTCTGTGGCCGTATAAGTGGTCTGCGAACCGCAGAACGGTTGAAAACCTGTCCAGACTAGCCCAGATTATGAGGACCATTTCGCGGTCCAATTTGCGGACCGCATACCTGTTTTGCGGTCAGTTCTGTGATCGCAGACCTGAGTTCGGAGGGTCCATTTTCTAATTTTTATAACCTGACTCCATTTTGATAAATAGCCTTTGGGGCTTATTTTTGGGCGATTATCTGATGGTTTTACATAAAGGTAAGAGCATTTTAGAGAGAGGAGGAGGGCACCTAATATTCTAATCATCCAAGCTTTCTCAAGCCCTGAAATTCAACAAGAAACCTCACAAGTTTTCATCAAAGAGGTACGGTTCCATACCCTAGTTTTTACTTTCGAATTTAGGTAGAAGATGGTTGATTGAGAGTATGATTTTTGGGTGTAAGAGTATTATTTATACAGGCATGTACCAATAAGGTTTGGGGGAAGATTTTTTATCTCAAATAAGTAAAGATCGGGTTGTGAAATGAAGGAAATCTTGTAAAAGAATCTTGTAGTCAAATTTGCGCACCTAATGTTTGATCAAATGCTCAAATGAGCTGAAAACATAAATATCTTCCTAATTTGTGTTCAATTTTGTTGTGTCTCAAAATAGATTGGGATTGCTAGGATTTTCGGAACATTGTAGTAATTTAAGGAAAGCACAAAGCAAAGTATGTTGGCTAAACTACTCTCTTAGAATCGAATTTCATAATGTTCCCGTAAGTTTCAAAGTATGGTTGGCTCAAGTTCCTAATTCCTACGTTCTGGGTTATCCCTTTTAAACTTGACTATTCCGAATGAGCCTTATGTCAAAAGATATATGTTCAAAGTATGGGTTGCATATTGAAATGTTATGGCTTTGAGTGTTTCAAATGAAAGCTAGTATGCCAAATTGTGTGAGAAAAACTTGATATGCTTAAGACTCTTAATTGCTCATATGTGTACCTAAGGTCTTGATTGAAAATGTCTTGTCGTTGATAATCTATAAAAATGTTTGGATGTGAAATAAGTGAATTGGGGATATAGAGTGTGGCCAACTGCCAAGAATGAAAGTTATACTTGTGGCTAGTGGTGCCAATGAAATAAGATGATGTGTGAAGATTATGAAATGAGATTTGATTCAATTGTCCAGAATTATTTCAAAAATAGAATTGTCTAAAAGCTTATGTACTCAAGTCATGCCCATATGTGGCTATTTTAACTAATGCTATGCTTTGTAAGTATTTTCAATGTGTTTCGCGTTCTTACTTATTCGTAAGTGGAAATTATGTATTGTCCTTTTTGGGGAAAAGTATTTCAAGAATAAATGGTGGGCTACTTGTTTATGATTTTAACTTGCGCTTCGATTGCCAATTATTTTACTCCATTTCTTGGAAAGAAATCTATTGTGTTTAAAGCCTTCATTTCTAACGAACTTAAAGTTGTGACTTCCGAAATATTATATATGTTAATATTTATGATGATGATCCATGGAAGGAAAGATATGAAAGTGTGGAATATGAAATACGGTCACTGTGCCTTGAATAAAGAATCTCGTGAATGGCCAAAAGAGCTAAGGAAATATTGTTGTCGTGATTGGTTGAAAATACTAGTGGAGATTTATATAATGTGAAAGATGATGAGGTAAATATATTTTTTCTTTTGTTTCCTTTGTGATTAAGCCAAAAAATGTTTTTGGGAGTATCATTAGTAAACCGAGGAAGGGTGGGTCATAAGGCCCATACCCGAAACAACACGTGCCGGTGTAGGAGTGGATTGTGATTATTCCCCTTATTTGGGATGAGATTATTTCCGTTAATTGGGATGAGATTGAAAATAACTGTGATTTGGAAAAGTCAACCCACACGGCATATGTGGGAAGGCGGCCTACCTGATCGGGTGGATATCGAACGCCATGTTGCGCGCGTGGTGGTACTACTCTTGGTAACATATTTCTTTCACACCACATGTCAAACCACATTATTCGTGGGGAGATGGCCTAGCCGATCGGACGTGATTGGACTCCGTGCTAAAAACACGATGGTATATCGGTGCTAATGATCTCCCAACCAAAAATATATATATTATTTTCATATTTTGAAAATTGTTATGTTTTAACTGGGCATTTGGATATTGTTGATTGTGACTTGCTGCTTCTCTGGCTTTCCTTTTCTTATATTGGCATTCCATTTTGAAACAGGACAGTTAGCTTTACATACTAGTACTATTCCCCTTTTTCCGGAGGCGCTGCATCTTCAATGGATACAGGTGGTTCATCAGCGGGCAACTTTGGTCTTCGTTAGCAGTTACTCCCTATTCAGCAGGTTTCAGTGAGCCCTACTCTATTCCAGGCCTAATATCATTTGATGTTGTACTTTGTCTTTTGAGGTATAGCCGGGGCCTTGTTGCCGGCATTTCCATATTACTCTCTGTTGTACTTTGAGGCTCCGTAGATAGGTTGTGCGTGGTGTTTGATGTGGGGAATTAAACTAGAAATGTTGGTATTTGGCAAACATGTTTTTCATTATATCTATACACTTGTAATATTTTGGAAATTATGAATGAAGCTGCTAATGGAAATGAAATGGGAGTTGTTAATGAAATCTTTTCAGTGTTTGATTAATGGAGTGCATCTCCTCTTTATTCATGGATGAGTTTGGGTAGAAGAAAATCTAATAGGCTTTCTCGGCCGGGTTCACTCGGTTGAGCGTCGGTCGTGCTCCCCGAGGTCGGGGCGTGACAGTCGCGATTGCGACGCCTATCACTGGGCAAAACATTAAGTGTTATAGTTTCGGTATTTTATACATTCTCCCATATTTTAAACCCTAGACTTCGAGAGGTGGAGATTTTGGAGAGAAAATTCACTACTACATTGGAGGTAAGCTATTTTTACTTGGATTTGACTTTATATCTTAATTCTTCATGGATTTGTACACCTAAAACATGAAGTTTTGAAGGAAATTTTGGGAGTTTTATCTACAACTTAAGAAGGTGTACTTTGGGGATTTGAAGGTCGATTTGGACTCATTTTTTGAATCTAATCACATATTTGGACTCGTGGGGTTCCCTTCAGTTGGGTTTTGA
This sequence comes from Nicotiana obtusifolia, assembly GCA_002018475.1. NCBI lineage: Eukaryota > Viridiplantae > Streptophyta > Magnoliopsida > Solanales > Solanaceae > Nicotiana > Nicotiana obtusifolia. The sequence goes on along the minus strand of MCJB01047964.1, from coordinate 166,500 downwards.
CCATGTGGGCTCGGGTTGACTTTTGTTAACTTTTGGGGATTTGATTAAAGATCGAAGCTTTATTATTTGGGATTGTTTCCTATGGCTTTATTTGATGTTATTGAGTTGCTTTGACTAGATTCAGGTCTCGGAGTTGAATTTGGATGGTAGGCGGTTGCTTGATTTTAGCTTACCGGACGGAGGTAAGTCTCTTGCATTTCCTTGTAAGAGGGAATTCCCCCTATAGGTTATATATTTGCTACTTGATTCAAGACTAAAGAGCCACGTGTATACGAGGTAACGAGCATATATGCGTAGCTAGGTCTTGACCATACTCGGTATTTTTTACTTGAACTATGGTTTGTTGAATTATGTGAAATTGTTATTCATTTTCAAATTGATTCTATGATTACGGGATAATTTATATTCATGATTTAGGAGCATGCCTAGGGTTATACCATGTTGATCTGATATGAAGGATTGTTTTTCCATGTCGAATTTTATTATAAATCTATAGTCATATACTTGCTAATTTGCTCTATGATTATTTATGGTTTTTATGGCCTAATTAACTCATGATAATAATAGGATTAAGCTAGATCATTGAGCCGTTGTGGTAAATGGAATTATATGATTTACCATAGCCTTCTCTAAGCCATATGAGCTTTTATCTACATTCTTATTATCATGTCTTGTGCTCTTTTATTATATCATTTCATACACATATGTATGAGTGAAAAAGGAGTTATTAAATAAAGTTGAGGATTCTGGCACTACGGGCACTTGAGCGGATATTGATGTTGATTATTAATTAATGATCATTATTATAAAATGATCAACACTTTGATTATGGATCTGTCCCTCCGGAATCAGGTGATTACCTATATTACCTTGGGCTCTGTGAGCGTAGGCACCCGTGACTCTTTTGGTGCTTGTTTGACACGTGGCATGTGTCAGGCACATAGATTTGTGCTGTGAGTTAAGGAGAAAGGGATCCAGATCATGCATATGTATATTTGTTTAGACTCATGCTATGAATTGAAGTAAGTATTATTGATGGGTATCATATTTTATTCGAGAATTGGGAGAATGATATCTTATTTGATTTATGTTATTTGTAAAGCATGCCTAAATTCTGTATGAACAATATTTTTGAGCTTTTATACTCGTTGATGGTATCATGCCTAGTTTCATGTTGAATTATTCTTTCATCTAATTAGTTGACACTTAGTGAGTGTTGGTATCGACCCCTCGCTACTACTTATTCGAGGCTAGACTTGATACTTATTGGGTACCATGATTTGTACTTATACTACACTTTTGTATATTTTGTGCAGGTTTTGTGGCTAGTGTGAGTGGCATTCATCCGACACAATAGGAGGACTTGTTGAGATTCATGGGGAGCTGCTCTACTTGATCGATTTTTAGCACATGGAGTGCCCTTCCCTACTTATCTCATATAACTATTTAATTTATACAAACAGACAATACATTCTGATGATTCTACATACTCTTTTTAGATTTTGTGATGATTGTCACATCTGGGTTTTGGACAGTATAGGCAATTATGGTCGTGCTTAGGCCATGCCTCAAATAGTTTATCTATGTTAGCATTTATTCTATTTTTTAACATATTGAGTATTTTGTTAAAGATTTAATTAATCCACTTTAAAATAATAATTTTTATTGATTTGGCTTGCTTAGCGAGCGGGTTAGGCACCATCACGATCTTTGGTGGGATTTCAGGTCGTGATAAGTTGGTATCAGAGCACTAGGTTCTAAGGGGCTCACAAATCACAAGCAGACCTAGAAGAGTCTTGTGGATTATGGTACAGACACATAAGTATCTATCTGCGAGAACCTATAGGGCTTTAGGAAACTTCCCCTTTCTTGGCTCCCATCATACGTTGATTATTGTCTTGAGTCTAAATCCTTCTATTCTATTCTCTCACAGATGGTGAGGACTCGCGCTTCTGGAGTAGCAGACGATGGAGAGGCGGTACCACCAGTAGTAGCCGGGAGAGGTAAAGGCCTCGGTTGGGCCAGATTCCTGCCAGGAGCTACCACTATTAGATCCAATAGTGGAGCATCCACCAGGGCCCGTGGCCAGGACAGAGCAGTTGCAGTAGACCCACCTGTGGACCAGGTAGAGGAACAAATCATAGACGAGCATGTTGAGGCTCTAGTGCACACCTAGAGGCCAGACGGTTTCATTGTTGCACCCATGTTTCAGGAGGCTATGGCCAAGATGGTCAGCTTCATCAATGCCTTGACTCAGGGTGGAGTGGTTCCAGTAGCCCAAGCCATACCTCAGGCTAGAGAGGGAGCTCAGATCCCTATTACTCATACCCCGAAGTAGCCGATTGTAGCAGTTAGACCTAAGACCTTACCTGATATGTATGTCGATGAGCAGAAGAGATTAGAGAGGTTTCAGCGGTTGTCTCCTCCACACTTTGAGGGCAGTGCTTCAGAGGATGCCCGGGATTTTCTAGACATGTGCCATCATATGCTTTAATTTGGGCCTGGTAGAGTCCAACAGAGTGGACTTTACTACTTTCCAGTTTAGAGGAGCTGCAAGGAGATGGTAGTAGACTTATGAGTTGGGCAGTCCAGCTAGTTCATCTCCTCTTACATGGGCTCAGTCTTTACACCTATTTCTTGAAAGGTACATTCCACTCACCATAAGGGATGAGTTGAGAGGCCAGTTCAAGCACCTTCAATAGGGTCGTATGTCAGTGACTGAGTATGAGGCAAGAAGTTTCACACCTATACCTAGTAGAGTGGTTTCATTTCTGAAGGCTTGATGTATGATTGAGAAGGGGTGTTTGGCGTATCTGGCTTTTGTTCGAGATGTTAGTGCCCGACACTCCTACTGTTGAGTCAGTTCTAGTAGTGTCGGAGTTTTCGAATATGTTCCTTGAAGACCTATCGGGATGCCACCTGATAAGGATATTGATTTTAGCATTGATTTGTTGCCAAGCACGAAGCCCATATCTATTCCACCTTATCGCATGGCTCTAGCAAAGTTGAGGGAATTGAAGGAATGGCTGCAAGAGTTTTTGGATAAGGGGTTCATCAGGCCTACAGTATTAATGTGGGATGCGCTGGTGATGTTTGTAAAGAAGAAGGATGAGTGTATAAGGATGTGTATTGATTATCGACAGTTGAACAAGGTTATCATCAAGAACAAGTATTTGTTGTCGTGCGTTGATGATTTATTTGATTAGCTTCAGCGCACCAGAGCATTCTCGAAGATTGACTTGATATTGAGGTATCACCAGTTGAAGATTACGGCTTCAGACATCCCTAAGACGGCATTTAGGAATTGTTATGGGCATTATGAGTTTTTGGTGATGTCTTATGGTTTGACTAATGCCCCAGCAACTTTCACACATTTGATGAATTATGTGTTCCAACCTTACATGAATTCTTCTATCGTTGTGCTCATTGATAATATCTTGGTATATTCCCATAGTGTTGAGGAGCACTAGCCGCATTTGAGGATCGTGCTTCAAATTTTGAGGGAGAAGAAGTTGTATGCTAAGTTCTACCGGTGTGAGTTTTGTTTGGACTTGGTGGTGTTCTTGGGCCATGTGACACCTAGTGATGGGATCAAGGTGGACCTGAAGAAGATTGAGGCAGTTCATAGTTGGCCCAAACCTTCTACTGCTATAGAGATCATGAGATTCTTAGGTTTGGTTGGTTACTACCGTCGCTTCATAGAGTGATTTTCATCTATTGCAGCCTCATTGACTGAGTTGACTTAGAAGAGAACTTCGTTCAGATGGTCTAATGAGTTGAGGAGAGCTTTCAGAAGCTCAAGACCGCTTTGACTACAGCTCCAGTTTGTGTATTGCCTTCAGGATCGAGGTTGTGTAATATTTATTGTGTTGCTTTGCGAAATCACTAGTATTAATCTCAAATTTTCATTTCTTCGTATCCGTAGATTTCATTTATTATATGTCGTTTCTTTTACTTCGACTATTATATCACCTTTGCTTGCTATTGTTACTACTTATTGTTTCTGCTTCTTTTAGTTTTTTTCTCTTGAGTCGGGGGTCTATCGCAAACAGCCTCTCTACCTAAGGTAAAGGTATGGGTTGCATATACTCTACCCTCCCCAAACCCTACTTTTTGGGATTACACTAGGTTTGTTGTTGTCGTTATTGTTGCTTCTAGGGTTGGCCTTGGGTGTATGTTGATACAAGGAGGCAATGTGATTGCCTATGCGTCCCGCCAGTTGAAGCCCCATGAGAAGAACTATCTAGCGCATGAATTGGAGCAGCTATTGTGCACGCCCTCAAGATTTTGAGGCATTATATGTATAGGGTATCTTGTGAGATTTACACTGTCTCCATTATTTGTTCAAGAAAAAGGACTTGAAATAGAGGCAGTGGATATGGTTGGAGTTAATGAAGGACTATGATATCACCATCTTGTATTATCCCAGGAAGGCTAACATAGTAGCGGACGTCTTAAGTAGGAAGGTGGAGAGTATGTGGAGTTTAAAATTATTCCAGCAGTGGAGAGGCCTTTGGCTATGCATGTTCAGGATTTGGTCAACAGTTTCGCGAGATTGGATATATCTGAGCCTAGTAGAATTCTTGCTTGTGTTGTTGTGGAGTCATCCTTCTTTGAGCGCATCAAGGATCATCGATATGATGATCCCCATTTGCTTGTCCTCAAGGACATGGTGTTGCGAGGTGATGCTAAGGAGGTGGTTATTAGTGATGACGGTATATTGCGGCTTCAGGGATGGATTTGTGTTGCTAATATAGATAGTTTGAGGGAGTTGATTTTTGAGGAGGCTCATAACTCACGGTACTATATTCATCCAAGTGCTACGAAGATGTACCATGATTTGACGCAACATTATTGTTGGTGAAGGATGAAGAAGGGCATTGTTGGACATGTCACGCAGTGTTAGAATTTTCTACAGGTCAAGTATGAGCATCATAGACCGGGTGGTATGCTTCAGAGGCTATAGATACCAGAGTGGAAGTGAGAGCGCATCACTATGGACTTTGTGGTAGGGTTGGCATGGACCTTGAGGAGATTTTGATGCAGTTTGGGTCATTATGGACAGACTGACCAAGTCTGCGCATTTTATTCTGGTCATGACTTCCTACACATCGGAGCAGTTGGCTAAGATCTACATCATAGAGGTTGTCCGCTTGCATGGTTTGCATGTGTCTATCATCTGGAATCGTGGAACTCAGTTTACATCACATTTTAGGAGATCCGTTTAGCGTGATTTAGGCACCCAGGTGGAGTTGAGTACAATATTTCACCCTCAGATGGATGGGTAGTCCGAGCAGACTGTTCAGATCTTGAAGGATATGTTGAGAGCCTGCATTATTTGATTTTGGAGGTTAGTGGGATTAGTTCCTACCATTAGAGGAGTTTGCTTACAATAACAGCTCCCAATCGAGTATTTAGATGGCTCCATATGAGGCCTTATATAGGAGGTGATGTTCTCCTTTGGTTGGTTTAAGTCTGGGGATGCAAGATTGTTGGGCATCAATTTGGTTCGTGATGCTTTGGAGAAGGTGAAATTGATTCTGGAGCAACTTCGTACAACGTAGTCCAGGCAAAAATGTTATGCTGATAGGAAGGTTCTTGATGTGGCTTTCATGGAGGGTGAGAAGGTTCTTCTCAAAGTTTTGCCTATGAAGTGCGTGATGAGGTTTGGGAGGAAGAGAAAGTTGAATACTCAGTATATCGATCTATTTGAGGTGTTAAAGATCGTTGGTGAGGTGGCTTACAGACTTTCTTTTCCACCTAGCTTGTCGGGAGTTCATCTGGTGTTTCATGTCTCCATGCTTCGTAAGCATTATAAGGATTAGTCACATGTGTTGGATCTTATCTCGGTGTAATTGGATGAGAATTTGGCTTACGAAGAGGATCCAGTAGCCATTTTGGATAGGCAAGTTCAGAAGATGAGGTCAAAAGATATTGCATCAGTGAAGATATAATGGAGTGGTTGACTGGTTGAAGAAGCGGCTTGGGAGGTCGGGCATGATATATGGATTAGATATCCTTATTTTATCAGTATCACGGTATGATTCTAGATCCTTTCGTGGATGAATGTTTGTTTAAGAAAGGGAGAATATAATGAATCGACCAGTCATTTTATGTATTTGAGCCTCGTTCCCCTATTTTATGCTCCTCATATGTTTGTTTGGTTTTTTACGACTTGCATCGATTTTTGGTTTGGTTTCGGGAAGGTTTGAGAGGGATTTGAGACACTTAGTCTCTTTTAGGAAGTTTATGTTGTAAGTGTCCACCAGTGTTTGACTTTTGTGTAAACGATCTCAGATTGGTGATTTAAGGGTTCCAATAGGATCATATAGTGATTTTTGACTCGGGCGTACGTTTGGAATTGGATTTTGAGGTTCCTAACATGTTTTGGCTCTATTCATCGAAGGTTGAAAATTTGGAGGTTTGGAGAATTCCTAAATTGGATCAGGTGCTAACTATGATGTTATCGGATTTGGATTGTTATTTCGAAAGTTGGAATAGGTTTGTTTTGCCATTTGAGACTTGTATGCAAAGTCTGGATGTAATCCGAATTGGTTAGGCTTGAATCCGACGCTTGGTTGGAAGTTTGAAAGTTCATGAACTAAAGATGCTTAACTTGTGTTTTGATCATCGAATATTGAATTTGATGTTAGTCGTAGTGTTTTGAGCATTGGAAAAAATAAAGTATTGGAACGTGTTTGCATGATGGATGGGGTCCCGAGGGGGCTCGGGTGTGTTTTGGGGTTGTTTCGGCCCATTTCCCTTTAGTTTTGAATTGCTGGTTTTGTGATGTTTATAGGTGCTTCATGATTGCGGAACTTGTCTCACAATCTTGGTGAAGGGGAGATGGCAGACGGTATTTTCCTTTTCACATTCCCATGGGTGGAGTCGCATTTGCGGAGAGATGGGAATACGTACACCGCGTTCGGTTGGTAGCTTCTGCCCATTTTCCCAACCGGTCTTTCATTGGTGTTAATTCCTGCTTTTGTCACTCATTCTAATCCCAGATGATTCTGAGTTCTCCCCAATTGCCCCACGCATCATTAAAATAGTGGTATCTCTCTGCATTTCCGGCAGTAATTTCCCCACCTCTCCACAATTTGTTCCAATTTCTGTTGAATTGAGATTTGAAGTAGAAGCTTCAGTGGCCCTTTTTCCCATGGCCACCGCCTTGGTTCCCACCCTTTCCTGCATTGATCGCGCGCAAATTCACCGTCAGAATCGTAGTTCTTGCTCTCCTACCCATGGTGGTGTACGTTTAGGATAACGTGTGCTGAGAGAGTTCCAAACTATCCATCCGTTTTTTACATTCATCACATTAAAGTGAGTGGAAGTTTGCATTTTGAAGGTTTTTGAATTTGCTAAGTTTGACTTGGAGTGGACTTTGGTGTTATCAGACTCTAAATGGTGTTCTGAGACCTTAGATAGGTTCATTTAGTTGATTGGAAGTTATGTGTGAAGTTTGGTCGTAATTCAGAATGGCTAAGTGTGATTCAGACGCGTTCTGTAAAATTTGAAGGTTTGAAAGTTAAGAGAAGGATTTTGATCTTCGATTCTTAGTATTGATATTATTTGTGGTGTTTCGATCCCTTGTATAAGTTTGGACATGGTATTGGTACTTGTTTGTATGATGAACGGGGTCCCCGAGGGCCTCGGGTGAGTTTTGGAGTGGTTCCGGACCATGTCGGAGTGTTTTGTTGCTACTGGTAGCTAGTTTTGGTTTTGTTCTTCATAAATGCGATGGGAAGCATACGTTCGCGATGAAAAAGTAGGGGCAGATGTGATGGTCCTCGCGAATGCGGTGGAGTAGCCATGAACGCAATGAGTAATTGCTAACAACTTAGGTGTTTGTGTTACATGAACGCGAATAGAAGGTCATGAACACAGAGAAGGAACTAGGAGCCAAGGGATTTTATTCTATGCGAACGCAAAAAAGGGTCACGAACGCGGGGAGTAGGCAGTTGGGTAGGTTGCTCTTCACGAACGTGGCAGGGTGACCGCGAACGCGAAGAAGGGGCTCGAGGCTGGGCAGGATTTAGCTATCACTAATGCAATTGGTCTTACATGAACGAGTAGGTTTGGGCAGGCGATGATACGCGATCATGAGGGTCATTCCGCGATTGCTATAAAGGTTAGCATCAGCAGATTTTGCCTTCGCAATCACGAGGGTGCTTCCGCGATCGCGAAGAGGAACGACGGATTATAATTTGGAAATATAGACTTAACTCATTTTATCTCATTTCTCTCATTTGGAGCCGATTTTAGGGTGATTTTGAAGGGCCATATCATGCATCTAAGAGTAAGTGTTTCTAATCCACCTTTGATTATATTTCATGAACATGTATGAATTTAGAGTTGTAAATTAATGATTTGAGGTGGAAAATATGGGATTTTGGAAGAAAATCTAGAAATACTATTTTTAAGTTTTGTCCACAAAATTGGGCATATAATTTGGAATAAATTATACCTTTGAGTTCATGATACCATGGGTAACATTTTTTTGAGAATTTTCAAAATTCGGTTGCGCGTGCGCGGGGTTAACTTTGTTGGCTTTTTGTGGGGGTTGAGAATTGTTCCTAATTGCTAAATTATGGGTTTTGAGTATGTATTGATTGGTTTGCATGTTCTTTAGATAACTTCTGACCAGTTGGCATTGGTTTGAGATGTTAGAGAGGTGCTGGAATTGATTATCAGATTGTGGAGCAAGGTAAGTCTCTTGTCTAATCTCGTAAGAGGGAACTTATCCTTGTAGGTATTATAATATTGCTACGTGCGACGTGTTATGGGAGCTGCGCACCTATGAGGCGACAAGCATCTGTGTGTATGCTAGATTCTTGATTATGTCCGGTTAGACTTAGACTCACTCCATGCTATAACTGTAATACTTGAGCTATTCTTGTTCAAATGTTTTAATTCATGTTTTAGCCTTAGACTAGACTTGCATAGAGTATTGAGTTTTTCTATTCTAGAGACTTGGCATATTACTTGATTAGCCACAAAATTTATACTTTCTCTTACGGATTTACTCCCGCTTTGTACTTAATTTTCTAGAAGCTTCATGATTTCTTAACTCTAGGTATATTCGCGAGTGGGCTAATGACCCATCAAAAGTTTTACTAATCTCATGGGACTAGGTTGATTGCCTCAGCACTACTGTTATAGGAGCGGATCGTTCACCTCTGCAGGATTTTGAGATACACTTATGGATCAAGTCGTTCGTCCCTCGACGGTATTATGAGTTATACTTATGGATCAGTCTGTACGACCTCGTTTGTATCATGTAACACCACTCTTATGGGATCGGGCCATTCTCCGTAGCAGTACTATAAAATATTCTTATGGAATCAAGTCATTCACCTCGGCAGAATCGTGCATAATATTTCAATAGGAAGTCAATGCATATGTGAGTATCCTGACTCGGATTTGATATTTGCACTTGATGTTGGTCACATATATTCCATTCAAGGCAGTATTTTGTATTTGATGATTTCGTATTTATTCTTCTGTTAAGAATCATATTATAAATATTTATCTGTTTCGTTGCTACTTTCTATGCTTCATACCTTATTGTACCTTGATTATTGGACCGCTAATAAGTGTCGATGTTGATCCCTCGCTACTACTTATTCGAGGTTAGACTAGATACTTATTGGGTATGTGTTGATTTACTACTCATACTACACTTCTACAATAATTGTGCAGGTACTGAGACAGGTACATCGAGTGGTCATACAAGCTCGTAGGCGCAGTTGCTGAGGAGACTTATGGTGAGCTTCTTTCTATGTTACGATCCGCAGCACACGGAGTCTCCTTCCTATTAATTTACTGTATTCTGTCTATTTTCTATTCCAAACGGTTGTTGTAGTAGTATTTTTATATTTTAGTAGATGCTCATGCACTCGTGGCACTGGATTTTGAGGATTTAGACCATCGTTCATGATTGTATTTAGTTATGACATTCGGTTTTATGTATTGATCATGTTCAAATCTTGTAGATAATGTCAATATTTTACTATGAAAATGAAACAGACTCCGCTTATTTATTCCATCACTTGTTTTAAAATGTGTTATAAACTATCGATCAGCATGTTAACTTATTGTTGGCTTGCTTAACGGCAGTGTTGGACACCATCGGCTTATGGTGGGAATTGGATAGTGACACATCCTCACTTAGGCTCTCGCATGGATCAGACATTCAGTTCTTCTGAGCAAATTGACAGTGAGAGCCTCACCTCCAACTTAGGGGGTATTGAGATTGTATCATGTGAGTTAAGTTGCTCTAGTGAGGCATCGGTAGTCCACAGTAATATTAATTAGGGAAGCATCAATGCTCCACCTCAGCTATAAAGAGAGATTGCATATATGTATCCACTTGTATTACATACAACTGTAGTTAGTTAGAGTTAGTGGGATCTCAGATTAGTTCCAGGCTGTTAGGAGTATTACTCCTAGTTGATTAGTTGTTGTTACCTAATATATTCACACATGGGCATAAGTCTTGTAGATATGTTTGTGTAGTAGTGAAAATATCTTGAGCTCTCGTTTTACAAAATACTTTTGCTTTCAGCTCCTTTTCTCCTTTTATTTCTCTTTACCAGACTTTTGAAATCTCGCCATTCAAGCTCATCTTGAGCTTCGTCTGCACTCCATCTCTGGAGTTTGATATAATCTCTTTTATTTGAGTGATAGATTTTCAAGACAATCTTAACTTTTTTACTTCGGCAAGTGCAAGCCAAAACATACAGAGAAACACAATCGAATCTTTTAAACAGAAAACACAACATATGGCAAACTTTTTTTAGCAATACGACCAGATTTTCTTTCTTTATTTTTATCTTTTTTGGACAAAAAAAATAATAATATTATTGATGCGGAACTAAGAAAGTGTTGTGATATGTACTAGGGACTTTCTTCCACCAAAAATTATATAGCATAACATAATTCCACGCCCATAATGACTTTTAAAATCACATATTTTCCGTCGTGACAAACCATATTCAACTTCTTATTCTAATCCAGGAAGTTCTCACAATAGCAAACTCATTGGCTTTCAATTCAACAGGTTCCACCACTTGATTATATGTCACAAGTACAAATAGTATTCTTTAGACTTAGAAGATAAGTGAATATAAAATTGATGAGAAATCTCCAAAAGAAATTACGAAGGAAAAAGTGGTATGTTGAGTCCACTCTGGATACCCGATCAATGCTACTATTGGCAGCACAAACTCAATCTCCACTTCCTTCTTGGATATGGAAACTTTAATAAGATGATACTTAATCAGTATCAATAAACTAGTTCTTTTTATGAAACACTGGATTCTTGGCCAATAAAAAGCTGATTATTATCAACATAAATTTTAGTTGCATCTTCTTGTGGTTGTTGAAGTTCTCCAACATGCTTCATAGCGATATCACATGACAAATACAAGAAGAAGCTGCCACATATCTTGCTTTATAGGTGGATAAAGTCACAAATAGTTGCTCTTTTTAAAATTCCATATAAATGCATAATTTACAAGAAAGAGAATAAACCCGGTATTACTTTTTGATCATCAATATTACTAGCCTAATCAATGTCATAATATCCAACAATATTGAGGTCTTTGAAAGATGAATATAAAATGCCATAGTCGATAATACTTTTGATGTGCCGAAATATTCTTTTGGATGCTTTTAAATGAGAAGCTGTTAGAGTGTCCCTAATGCCACTCACAAGTCCAGCACCAAAAAGAATATCAGGTCATGTACAAATTAAATACTTTAAGCTTCCAATAAAACTCTTGAAATATGAGGAACCGATCTTTCTTGTATCTTCATGCTTAGACAATTTAACTCCACATTCCACGGGATACTAATGGGCTTGCAATTCTTCGTATCAAATTTCTTGAGAATCTCATTTGCATATTCTCCTTAAGATATAAACATATCATCTTTCCCTTGCCTCACTTTAATGCTAAGATAATAGGACAGTAGTCCAATTCGTCATCTCAAATTCTCTTGTCATTGCTTTCTTGAACTCTTTAAACATCTTCGGATTATTTTTTGTCAAGATCAAACCACATACAAATAAATAAGTAAAGTATCATCATTTTCGTTAATTTTTTCATAAAGTGCACGTTCATGTAGATACTTTATAAAATTATTTGCTTAGAAGTATTTGTCAATTTTATTATTCCAAACTCGTGGAGCTTTCTTCGAGCCACAGAGAGCTTTCTTCAATTTTAAGATTTTTTCTTCATGTCCTTCAATCTTATAGTCAAAGGTTAATTGGACTTCTTCCTCCAAAATCCTATTGAAGAAAGCCGACTTCACATCCATTCGATGGATTCTTTGTTGGTTTTGGGCTACCAAAGAAATTATCAAGCGGATTGTTGGGTGATTGACAGGAATGACGCTCTAAGGAGATGGTCTTTAAATATTTTTCGTATTTTGTAATATATTTTAAAATAGCCTTCGATCGCGTACATATTTATTATTCACCAGGGATTTCTCAATCGGATTGGTAAATTTTTATGCTAATATTTACTAAACTATATTGTTAGTTGTTCACAAACTATACCCAATTGGCATCACTTTGTGATTGGTCAATTATTCATCAACCTCTACCATATTGGTATGATTATGTGTCATCTACATGCAACCTATTTGTTAAATATTTACAAACTCTACTGTGTTGGCATGCTTTTGTGCTTGTTAAATTATTCGCCAAACTCTACTAGATTAGCATGTGTACTATCTGCAATCGGCCTATCTGTTTTATTATTCATCAAAGTCTACCTGATTGGAATAATTATTTTGTATTTTTCAACAAAGTGTTCGTCAAGTTTATAATTTTAATTTCAGTCAAACCACTCTAAATCTGATTCAAATAATCTCAAATTAGAAACAAAACATTCAAATACCAACAAAAACGATCAACAATCACCAATAGTCAAATAATACCAAATCAAAAAGATCCATTTTGTCTTCTTCAACACTTTTGAAGGACCAATAATAGAGTTTTGAGATTGTGATTTAAGTACAAATTATCAATATTCAAATAATTTTAACAATAATCGATCATTAATTTTAAGTTTTTACCCCCAAATAAGAATTTCAAGCTTCCAATATTAAAGAACTATGGTGTTTTTAGTGAAGAAAAAGCTCATTTTTGCAACAAAGATAAAAATAAGGATAATATTTAAAGATTAGTCTCTTAGGGGGACAACCGGTGCAATTTTTTGCTGATTGTTTTCGAATGAGCAACCGGTGCAAATACCTCATCATACAGGTCTTTTGCTTGTACCCATTTGCTACCAATTTTGCTTTGTGTCTTCTCCTTATAATTTTTCTTAAGCTTGTAAACTCACTTACTCCAATGGTGCTTTATCTTTTGGAAGTGTGACCTACTCCCATGTATCATTCTTCTTGATTTCTTCATCTATTGAATCTCTCTATTTTGAATTTTGGCCATCATCTTCATAACTTAGAGGTTCACTATCCACCAACAGATAAAAGTGAGTTAAATCATACAATATTTCCTTATCACTTCCGTCGTTTCATACAAATCACAAAAATTTCTAGTCTTCCGAGACACTTTATTTAAACTTGAACTTGATTCTCCCACTTCTTGAACTTGTGTGTCACGACCCAAAATTCAATATATCGTGATGGCACCTAATCCAACCCGCTAGGTAATCCAAATAATAATAAATACGATTTAATAATGATGATAAGAATCAAAAGTGAAATAACTGAATTTTATACAACTTCCCAAGGACTGGTAGTACAAGTAATGAGCAACTAGGACTTTAGATTTACAAAGCTAATATGAAATAATATTTACAACTTCTGTTTGAAATATGCATAACAGATTACAAATCTAGAACTACCAAGGACAAGTAGTAGCTGTCCGGAAATCAGGTACGCTTCTAATGTCAGCTTCCGCTATACGTAGCAACATCGGCTCCAAGATCTGCACGCAAGGTGTAGCGATGTAGTATGAGTTCAACCGACCCCATGTACTCAATAAGTATCATAACTAAATTCGGCGAGGTAATAGAAGCAAGGATTATAAATGACACTCACTATCACCTATACAATTCATAAATTCCAACAAGTATAGAACAGATATATGATCAAATTATTCTCAAGTAAAGCCACCTTGGTGCTCATGATTCTTTTTTTTAAAGTATTCTATTCAGTCAATAATCCAGCATATAAGGAAGATATACGAGTAAATCACGTAAACAGTCAAGGGAATTACAAGTAAAGATAAAATGCAATAACGAAATATCAGCCCGTTGCAACGCGCAACCCGATCCAAATAACAATAAGCCAATAAGGCCTGTTGCGGCATGCAACCAAATCCAAATAATAGTAACTGGCTCTCCCAGAGCTCACATCAACCAAAAACCCGTCGATTTCTCACAATCCGCATGTACACCATCAAGTGAGAAACATGAGAGGGTGACCCTAGGGGATGGATCCATATCCACACACTGCAGGGACAATTCACGTGCTGCACATACAACTCACGTGCTAATAATATCAACCACACGGACAACTCATGTACTACACGGACAACTCACGTGCAAATATCACAATCCGTTCGGCATGGTCACAGGCACAATATCTTAATCAGTCCGGCATGGTCACAGGCATAACAACATAATCCTTCTGCGTGGTCACAGGTATAACAACACAATCCACCCGGCGTGATCACAGGCGTAATAACACAATCCACACAGCGTGGTCACAGGCCTCCAGTCCAAATCATATCACACAGAAGAAAGTACATAAGAACACATGTATATGATGAATAAATATCATATTTCATTCTCCCGGACTAATATAATAACATGGTAAAGTGTAGGCATGTGCAAAGTGTGTTATCATAGCTCAATCAGCAAATTTTATCACAGAAATAGTAATTACCAAGTTTATTCAGGGAATTAGCCTCTTCGTAAAATCAAACATGGCTCAAATAGTTCAGAACAATATTATAAATATGAGAAACATTATACATTAAATCTTAACAGCCAATTTAGGTATATCATAGCCTAAACAATATCCTGAGCACGGATAAATACCCCGGTGCTCGCACATGGGCTCAAACCCCATAGATATGCGTGTCCATAGCATATAACTATCACAAATAATTCAGGAAACTAGTGCGTCAACCAAGTTTAGATAGGGTACTTACCTCAAGCAAGCCAAATCAATAATCTAGACATGTCATCCCGCGCGTATAAACCTCTGAACGGGTGGAAACTAGAGAAAAATCAACTCAAAAACATTAAATAATTTCATAGGAGACAAACTCAATCGATAAAGGTTGAATCTTTAATCAATTACTCAAAGTCAACCAAAACGTCAAACCCGGGCCCGCACCTTGGAACCCGATAAAACTTTATAAATTTCGATAACCCATTCAATTACGAGTCCAACCATACAAATTTCACTCAAATCCGACTTCGAGTCAATGTTCAAAAGTCAAAAATTTACTTTAGGAAAGTTTAAACAAAAATCCCCAATTCTCTTTAAAATTCATGATCCAAATGCCAAAAGCAAAGATAGATTCATGAAATATAATTAAAACCGATTCAAGAATACTTATCCTAATCCATGTGGTAAAATTCTCTCCAAAATTTCCCAAAACCAAGCTCTAAATTTCAAGTTGTGACAAAATAAAACAAAACATCGAAATATATACAATCAGCCCAGCACTTTCGTATTTGCAAACTTCCAGCCGCTTCTGCCGCATCTCTTTTGCGACCCATATTCCGCTTCTACGGACTCCACTAACTAGCCGACATCTAGAACCTACGGACAGTTGTCCGCTTCTGCATAATCAAGGTACGAGCACGAATCCCGCTTCTGCGCTCCAGCCCGTTTCTGCGCCCAAGACCATCGGTTCTGCGCGGCCGCTGATGCACCCAATGTACCCCATCTGCGAAATCTCCAAACTCAATCCTTTTTTTCTTACGCATAAGCGGTACTGCACCTACGGCCAAAACCACGCAGGTGTGACGAACCAGCACCAAAACTGCTCAAGGTGATCAAAACCATCTGAAACTTACCTGAATCACACTCGGGGTCCTCGGGACCCCGTCCAAACATACTGACAAGTTCCAAAACACAACATGGACCTACTCGAGGCCTCAAATAACACATAACAACATCCAAACTACGAATGGCACATCAAATCAAACTTAATGAACTTTCAAACTTTCAACTTCCAAAACTCGTATCCATATCAGATCAACTCGGAATAACCTCAAATGTTTCACACAAGTTTTAAATGACAAAACAAACCTATTCCAACTTCCGGACTAAAAATCTGAACCCGATATCATTAAATTCAACACCCGGCCAAATCTATAAACATTCTAAAGCCTCAAATTGCCAACTTTGGCCAAATAATGCCGAAACCTTATAGAAACATCCAAATGCAAATCCGGGCATACGCCCAATTCCAAAATTACCATCCGGATCTAATGGAACCTTCAAAACTTCGAAACGAGGTCAAATACACAAAAGTCAAACTCGTTCAACTCTTCTAACTTAAAGCTTCCTATTTAAGAATCATTCTTCCAAATAAATTTCGAACACCTCAAATTTTGAAATCGACGACATACACAAGTCATAATACACCATATGAATTTACTCAGACCTCAAGCCACCTAATGAACTGTAAATACCTGAAACGACCGATCGGATCGTTACATTATGGTAGAGGTGTTGGATGTGATGTAATAGGCTGCTCCACATCTTCTTTTTCTTCATCATTATTATCAAATAATGGAGTAAAAGAATAATCTTGCTCTTTAGATTTCCATTCTCAAGCCCTATCTTCATCAAATTAAACATTTTTGCTTATAGTGACCTTGCTATTTTTTGGGTTATATAAGTTTTAACCTTTAGAACTCTGATCATAGTCAGTGAAAATATATCTCTCACTTTTGTCATCAATCTTAGATCTCTTCTCATCTAGCACATATGCATATTCAATACTTCAAAAACTCATAAGTGAGCAAATTTTGATTTGAAATCAGTCCAAACCTCTTGCGGAATTCCGAAACGAACACTTTTGGTGTGACATTGACTTGATAAAGAAACTGATGCAGCCCAAACTCCTTTAACATATTTTTTATCTTCAACGTACTCCTTGCCATGTTGAAAATAATCTCTTATTTTTACGATACTATTTTGTTAGGGTGATCTCGGAACAATTAAAGAATGATGAATTTTATTTTTCACAAGAAGTCTTGAATTCTATTGAAGTGAATTCTCCACCTCTATCAGACTAAAATTACATGAGTTGATAGCCACTTTGTTTCTCTATCATACTGTTGAAATTTTTAACACTTTCAAACACCTATGATTTTTTCTTCAAAACATAAACCTAAGTTATCTGAGAAAAATTGTCAATAAAAAGAATTATTTTTATCAAGTGATGATGGTTTGTTCGGCATGCACACATTTATGTGAATCAAATTCAAAGGTCATCATTCTCTTGTCAAAGACTCTTTTGAAAGCTTTTTCTTGCTTATTTTCCAAAGAGACATCCTTCACAAAGTTTTAAGATAATTGATAGATGGCAATCCTTTCACCATACTTTTTTTTACCAACCTTAGACTTCAAGATCCACAAATAAATATTTCTTTTCACAAATGTGATTACTTGCTCTATAATCAAGGTACTATTAGTTCTTTTTTATATTTTTACATGCAAGAAGGAAAGTTTCATCGTCTTTTTCATTCTTGCTTTCCACAAATTATTGATCTTCTCCATGTTAATTTTATACTACCAAGAATAATGATCAAATTTATGATAAGTACAATATTCAACATTTGATTTATCATACCTTCCTTGATTTGATCTTCATCATCTATCTCTTTCACGATCTCATCCTTGGTTATAGTCTTGACTTTTATTTTCTCTATTTTGTGATCGATTACTACCTCTTTCTCCTCTACCGTGATCTTTTTCATGTCCACAATCTCTTTTTTGTGAACAACTCCTTTCATTTTTCTCCTTCAAAAAAGGTTTTTTGTAACGCTTATTTAATTGATTCTTGTTTTGGTTTCTCCAATTTTTCTTCATGCGCGTGCAAAAAACTCATGATTTCTCCTATGGTCATGATGCTCAAGTACTTAGACTTTTCATTGATAATAATAACATAATTAAATTTTAAATCTATGATCATAGTATTTTTGTAACAACCATATCATCATTTAATTCTTCATCATATCTCTTTATTTGATTATAAACTGCCATGACTTTTGAAATATAATTCAAAACTGATTTAGATTCCTTTATTTGTAGTGATTCAAACTCTTCTCTTAAGGTTTGGAGATGAACCTTCTCACCTTGTCCGAACCTTTAAATGAAATTTGAATAATATCCCATTCTTGCTTGAAGTGGTTGCATTTGTAACCTTCTCGAATATCTTTTCATCCAAACTTTTCATGGACGAGAGTGAGCATCTTTTGATCTTTGTTCTTCATGCGGTGGCATCTTCTACTTCATCAACTCACTCTCCACCATTTCCCAAATATAATAGGCTCCAAGTAAAGCCTTTATTCGGATGCACCAATTTTCATAGTTTTCTTTAGTGAGCATCAAGATGTAACGATACGACCGTTCGTTTTGAGAATTAGTATCTCGTTCGGTATCTTTAGGTCTCGAGCAGCTTCGTATTATGTGTTATGATGTGCATGCGTGGTCGAGTTCGGATCTCGGATGATTCGGGATTAATTTGGAAAAAGGATTCTTGTTTTAGAAGCTTAAATAGTAAGAGTTAACCGGTGTTTGACTTTTATGTAGACAACTCTTAAATAGTGTTTTGACGTGTCCAGATGTTGATTTGGAGGTCCGTAGGACATTTAGTCATGAATTGGCAAAAGTTGAAAAAATGAAAGATTTTGAAAAGTTTGACTGAGAGTTGGCTTTATTGATGTCGGGGTCAGATCCCGGTTGTGGAAGTTGAAATAGGTCTGTACTGTCATTTATGACTTGTGTGCAATATGTGAAATCAATCGGAGTTATTTTGGTATGAATCGGCATTAGTTTTGGAATTCAAAAGTTCATAAGTTTCTTAAGCTTGAATTGATGCGCGATTCGTGATTCTATTGTTGTTAGAGGTAATTTGAGGCTTCAAGAAAGTTCATATCATATTTTGGGACTTGTTAGTATACTTGGTCGGGGTCCCATGGGACTGGGGTGAGTTTCGGATCGGTTTGGATTGTGTCGCGCTCTTATTTGATATTTTGGCGTTGTTTCTTTCCCGACATTGTTCAAAGGACCTTTGATTTATGATTTTATTGAACCATCATATCCGTATCATAATTATAGAACCATAGCAACAAGAATCGTCGCATTCCGAGGTCGTATGAGAGAGTTATGCCTATTTCTATGTCGGGAAAGACTGCTGTTTTTCTGGTGCTTGAGGGAATAGAGGCAAATCGCAGGTGCCAAATGCGATTTATAAATCTCAAATGTCAAATGCGACTTGTCTTGATAGGTTTCTAAAAATGGGGGTTTCACTATTTTTAACATATTTTGAGTTGTAGACCTCGGATTTGAGCGATTTTTTAGAGGTTCTTCACGTGCTTGTTTGGGGTAAGTGATCTTTACCCGGATTTGATTTTATTTCATGATTCTATATTTATTTTTATTATTAAATTAGTTAATTGAATGGAAGAAAATGAGAATTTTGTAAGAATTTTTAAAAATATAAAATGAGGATTTAAAAGGTGATTCGATATCGGAATTTGATAATTTTGATATGGTTGAATTCGTATCGGAACGAATGTCCGGATTTTATGAATTTTATCGGGTTCTGAGGTGCAGGCCGGGGTTGACTTTTTAGTTTGACTTTTTTGTTTTAAATAAAGATCGAAACTTTATTATCCGGAATTATTTCCTATGAGTTTTATTTATGATTTGAAGTTATTTTGGCTAGATTTGAGCCGCCCAGAGGTTGTTTCACTCAAGAAGGTCATTTTAGAGTATCGGTCTAGCTTCTTTGAGGTAAATATCTTACCTAACTTTGTGGGGGGGGGGGGG